>APFE030105230.1:73316-95280 GCA_000404065.3 Pinus taeda | reverse complement strand
TTAGAAGGCGGAACGATGGTTAAAAATATAAAAGTTAACAGAGGAGAGAAACACTTATTGAATCATGTAGAAGCACAAGAATTCCGTAATCATTCCTTGGCCAAGAGAAAACATCAAGTAGTTTCGCAATCCATGCTTTCTGCAATCTTTGATTATAGAAAATATAACAGTTACAGTGCGAGTCGCTGCTCAGAGAAAATGCTAGAAAGGAAACTAACCAACTACTACCATCCAACCAACCCCTCACAACGTTGTTCAGGGTGGTATTTATAAGCAAAATATCGGAAAGACATTCATTACAACTGACCTAAACAGGTCTGCTAGAAAACTCTTCAAAAGTCTAAGTGTTGCTGGAATTAAATGCAAGTAAATCTTTTTGGCTGCACTAGGGGCAGCTGGGTCAGAAAACGTGACAATGTGGCCCTTGGGGGCTAGATGCGGTGCTGCTGGAATGATTGTGCTTTGGGGACTGTAGTTCTACTCTGGTGTGAGTTAAATGTGCAGTAATTATGATTTGAGGGCTTCAAGTGGCTTCGCCCTCTTTCTTTGAATCTGCTGGAAGGTATTACATGTTCTCCTGCTTCGGGCTGCTACTCAAGATTTTTACTGATACTCTTTGCCGCTACATTGATGGTTTCCGCCGTCGACTGATACTCTTTGACATGCTTGATGCCTGATGATTTGATCTGATACACTTTAAACTTTGTCACTGATCTTCTGTTGTCTTTAAACCAGATCACTTTGGCACGATCCAGCGATTTTCAGGCTTTTTCGGCACGCAACGGGCTAAGAAATCAAAAGATTCCCCAAAGATTCCTCGAAACGGCCTATTTCCCTTCTGGAGCTCCGAAGTGCGATTTTTCTTCCTGCGCGAAGTTTCGGCTTTCTGGCTGCTGACGTTAGCATGACGTCAGCTGTACAATGGATGACGTCAGTTGTGGTGGGTCCCTGGTATAGAATGACATGGTGAGGTGTTGGTATTGGAGGTAATGCAATGAACTAGCTCCGCTGCGATCGCGATATCGCATCGCCGGGGAACGGAGGGTGCTTGACTTGGACATTCGGCGTTTGCGACTACCGACCACTGATATAGTGATATCACGTCGGGTGGTGACAGATGGGTCATAACTTGCATGGAGAAGAAAGTGCGATCTTGCGATGCGACCTGGCTTTTGGGGTCTGCGGAGTGTAAGTTTGGGCGGAAAGAGCAAGTAGGTGGGTGCGAAGGGCATTTGAGGTTTCGGAAGGAGTCCGATTACCTCAGAGGGATTTTATACTCTAGAAGGAGTCCATTGTATCTGAAAGATGGCTTGAAGGTTGAGGGTTCTTGCTAAGTTTCAGGTAAACTGAGCAATTCCCGGGGAGTACTTATGGTTATTTTTCCACCAGGGGGAGGGATATTTATATAGGGGGTGATTTACATAATATTAGTAAGGGGATGGAAAAATATAGGGAGCTAAATAATAATTTTAGTGGTTAATGTGGAGGTGGTAAGAAAGTGCTAAGTTCAGGAGACCTTAGGCTGTTACAAGGGGGTAGAACCATTCTTTAGAGAAAGTATGGAACATTTTTCAGTAAAGCAGATCTTTACTCAAGCTAGTGTTATGAAAACGATGGAACTTAAGAGGTGTCAAGCAGATCTTGACCTCCTTTGGGGAAGTTAGTTAATGATTAGGGAAAGCAGTGAAGGGGAGTTAGTTATACCTCTTTCGAGATCTTTGCATGTAACTGCCTGCTGATTGTGTCCTGAGTGAGATGACACCTAAAAATCTGGAACTGATCAACAATTAGAATTCAACAACCTCAGAACTACCTACCCAACCTACTTACCTAGCATTTTTTCTTCTTTTGATTTGGGTGCTCTTAGACTTGCAAACCCATCATTCATTTTTCTTTTGATGCTTTCCTATCTACATAGTACCCTTATTTCTTCCAAGGGCCCAGATTAAGCTGTTGGGCTCCTCTGCTTATCTACCTATCTAAAAATCTGCCAAAATTAAGCTGTTTGGACAGATTTACATTCTCTATATTCTAAAACAGGAAATTCAAACCTAGGGAGACCAAGATTAAGCATTTTGGACCTCCCTTTAACTGAAAATTGGCAATACCGGGATAACTTTTCAAAATTTGGAAGGCAAGTGAATGAACTTGGAGTAGCCTTCTTTGCTTGGAGACTGTTAAGGAAATATGGAGCATTGCAGCATGCAAAGTATGACATATTTGGCCTGTAAAATGTCAATCATGAAATATGAATAACCTGCTGCAGTAGGAAGCTAACATATGGCATTATCTGAAATAAGAAAGCGGTCAAGCCTAGAAGCTATATTATGTATTCCCCTTCGGTTGTTTGTCCAGGTGTATGTACCTTTTGAGGTTTGGATGTCTATGAGCTGATTGCTTTGAATGAAATCTTTGAATTCTATGCTGTCATCTTCTAACTTCATGCACCGTCCCTTTTTTTCCCTTAAATTCGTGATTATATTGAAATCTCCCCCACTGATCCATAGAGGGTACTGTTTGGTAGAGTTCAGAGCTGTTAGTGCATCCAACACTTCTAATTTTTGATGTAAATCTTGTGGGAAGTAGGTGTTGGTGAGAAGACCGTGCAGATCCATCCCGATGAGATGAAATGAAGCTTAGATGAAATTATGCGTGGCATGAAAACCTTGAAGCATAAGGATCTGCGGATTCCAGACTATTGATAGTCCACCGGAGGCCCCTACCACATCCACTGAAACTGAGCGACTGCCATTCCATGCTTTGTTGAGGATCTTTTCGAGGGCCGCATTAGTACTTTTTGTTTCTTGTAGAAAAATGATGGCTGGTTTGTCTAACTGAATCATGTTTTTTAACATTCTGTGTTTTGAGGGGCTATTGAGCCCACGCATGTTCTAGGAGATGAGCTTCATGAGGAAAAGTGGGGTTGGGGCTTGTAGAACTTCATCAACTTTTGTAATCTCCCTGATTCCATTAAGATTTTTCTTAAAATGATGGTTCTTTGCAGATCGGTTTTGCCCCCTCTCTTCTTTGTTTCTTTTAGGATTTTCTTTCCATCCCATGGACCACCTGCTTGTATGCCTAGGGATTTGTTTTGTTGAGCTTTGATGAGAACACCTTCCAGTCTATCTATTTCCCATGGAGGTATTGAGTTGTACTCTTTTTGCTTGCATGTTGTTTCAAGTTTGAGAATGTCCAGTCCATCCAGACTTACAGTCTTTGGGTCTTCCTCCATTATTATAGGGATGCTCTGTTGATCCTCTGTGACCCCATCTTGCAAACTAAGTGCTAAAGCTGCATCAAGATCCATTGTTGAAGATTACATGTCAGTGTCTAAAGCTGACATTTTCGATTCCAAGGAGAGAGGGAAGCTGGAGGGTGTGGAGGAAGATGGATCCATGGGATTTTTGAGATGCTGAGAGGAGGATGGTCGAGGTGGGGAAACCTGAGAGTCATTCGGAATCTTATCTGAGGGATCTTGAGGGGTGAGGATTTGAAACCTATTTTGGGATTTAGCCTTTTTGGGACTAGACGGTGCAACAGAATTCTTTTTGGTCTACGGTGATTGGGCACCTTAGTGAAGCCTTCAGAATCTTTATTAGGCTTGTTAGCAGAAGATTTGATCTGAATATTGAGGGGACAATCCCTAAAAAGAGGGCCATGTTCATGACATTTGCGGCATCGAAATGGGATGTGTTCATAGTCTAATGGTTGAATCCATTCAAAATCATCATGGAAGAGACTTACTGAGTCTGCAAGAGTTTTTTTAAGATGCCTCTGGATGCAAATCCTGGCCTAGGAGGTGAATCTTCTATTTTTGGTTTATTCTGCAACCTTGATGAAGGCGTCGATGCTATCGCCGATGTCCTTTAAAGTTTCTTCTTTCCAATACTCTGTAGGAAGAAAATACATGCAAATCCAGACTGGAGCATGACTGAGATCCTGTATATCTGGATTGAAACTTGGTTTCCAGTCACGAAGGAAGAGGCCCGAGGAGTTGAAGAAGTATGGACCTCCCTCAAATATTCGGGATTTATCCTCCAGGCAGTTGAATATTACAGTGAAGAAGCCTTTGGGGCCTAGTAGCAAGGAGACTTGTCCTTTGGGCTTCCATTTTGAGGCGATCCACCCGTTTAAGGCTTTTTCAGTTGGTCAAAAGCCAAGAAATTTTCCAATGACTGCATGGTCCTTCATGTATTGTATTTCTCCATTGATTCGATGACTGGGAGCTCAACTTTGATTCGTTCTGTGGCTTTTGGAATGCAAGTAGCCGAAGTCGCCTTTGGTTGTGACACCCCCGGTACATTTGCCTCCTCTTCACATGTAACTTTATTCTTCACTACTGCGTCAGTCTGTGCTGAGCTCTGATCGTGTTCGGGGAGTCGCCTGGAGGAAACAGGGGTACCGAGGAAGTGAAAATGTCCGAAGAATGGGAATCTAGAGGGGGGGGGGAATGGTCCCGCCCCTCCCACCTAGGAGGTCATGACGTATGGTTTAACAGAGCCCCGAAGACTGGACTGCTAGTGGCTCTGTGAAGGGAGGCGATTTGGTAGGTGCAGTGGGCACAGATCTGTGGATTTGCTGCAGAGAGCCGAGCTCAGAGCCTAGGGTTTTTGGTTCTTATGTATAGAATGTTAAAGATCTAGAAATTAATTTTAATTCTAATCCATATTCAGAATAACAACAGTAATCATAATCTCTAACTAAAAATTTAGTCTGGAAATTGTGCTTGTGACAACATTGATCCACCGAACCTTGAACCAACCTATGATTTCCCCTCCAGCGAAGATGTTCTTGCCTGGTATCAATAACCCTCCCTCATTGCATGTAATGTGTTTTTCACATTATTTTTCAAGTAGATGTTTCATTAACAACTTCCCGCCTTTCAGGGATTTACTTACCCTCCCACCTAGGCTTTTCTTTTGTGTTTCCTCATAAAGCCCGTTTTTCTCTCCCGCAATGCTTTTCTCAGTATTTCTCTTCAACTGATTATATTTATTTAAGGAAATTTTAATAATATCCTATCCATTCCATTGGTATTCAGATTTGGGTAGACTTCTTTTTACTCCTATGTTTCTTTCCTCGCAATTTCCATATTTATTCATCAAATTTATTTATTTAAACACATCAACTTTTCCTCATAATCAGTTCATCATGGCTCATCAGCCAACATAATAACAATAGTCAAATAAAAAAAAAATGTTTCCATAACAGTATAGGGGTATTACAATAGTAATCATATATACATAATCAAAATAGTATCTGACCTCTATGAAACAACAACACATGCATGATATTAAATCTTTACCGCAATGTAAGCATGTATGTCATATATGATAAAGGAGAGATACTTTATAGACTATGCTAGTCATTGTTCTATTAATCATTAACCTTGGTAGCTGAGTAAAAAAAAAATTATGCAACAAGTGAATGTTATATGGAGTTAATTATTATTATTTTGATAAAAAAGAATATGGGAGGCATGTTACAACACCTTTAGAGATTTGGCTAAAAAAATTTAACTATAAGAATTTTTTATTTCACGCATTTTATATAATATATATGTGCTTGATATTGAAATATTTTGTTTATGATTCACTTTCTCAACATTAAAATGTTAATACATGCCCCTCATATTTCAAAATAGAAAAATGTAACATTCTACATCCAAGTAGTGTGATTCCATTTATGCTCAATGTGGAGTTGACACATCTCCCTTTTAAAATACAAATAAAATATTTTCTAAATAAAAATAATGTTTTCTCTAGTAAAAAAGAAAATATTTTCTAAACAAAAAACAACTGCTCATATGAAAGAAAAAGAATGAAAATACATATTTGGTTAGTGTTAATTAAAAACATTACAAAATATCAATAAACTCATTCTCATTATATTCGCTTACAACTTATGAGGAATTCATGGTAAATATTTCTCTCATGATGTTAGTCATAGTTAAAATATTTTTATTTTCATGCCAAGTGTTGAGCCTCATGTTTTCTTCATTTTAACACTCTCCCTTACCTATTTTTCCTTTCCCTGACCATCATCATCAACTCAATTGGCATAAAACGAAAAGTTTTTTGACATGGTAAGGTATTTAATTGTCTTACCTTTCATATTTAATAATGTTCCTTATTATTGAGTTAATCTTTATATTAACTACTAAATTTGCATGGTCCTGCAGCTAATCTATGTTTCTGTAGTTGATTCTAAGGTTTACCAGGATTGGAGGTGCCAGCGAAGGGGATAAATATATGGACATCTGGATATTGATCCCTTTAATGATTTCCTCCTATTCATGTGAACCACATCATCAAAGGATTGTTCAATTGCGTGGTCAAAGCGTAATGTCAACTTCTTGCTGAACAGGCGAGCGGGAGTGTGAAATTCTTGTGCTTCACGATTTATGTTGCCAAATAGAAAATCCTTAGAAACACTATCTTGATATTTGTTAGAAGATTAATTTAGAACTTTGTTATCTAGGGTAGATATAAAAGCCTTCAACAACTATTGACACAGGATTTTATAAATATCATGTAAAGAACATGAACAAGGGGTTATTTTTATATCCAGCAGTATTATTTCAAACTCTATTTTATCTGTTAATGAAGAATGAATCTTTGATGCATCGCTAACTATTCGGTTAAAGTTTTATGACCGCCTATTTGTGGACAGCCCGTGCAAAAAATGAAGGTTTCACATTTTTCGTATATTTTCTTGATCATTTTGCTAGTTGCTCATATGTTTTAGAATCATTATGCAATCTTCATTTTTGTTAGATAGCGATAGCAATATTTCACTAATCATTCTTTTTTAAATTTATTTATAATGATTCTAATGGTAGTGTAATCAATTTCACAGATTTCTTTATAGTTTCACTTTCAGAGTGTTTCATTTCAGAGCTTGAGTGATTTCTTTATAGTTTCATTTTACAATATTTCATTTGAAAGCATGAGTGACTCCTTTATGATTTTGATTTCAAAAACATGAGTGATTGATAATGAGTAAATTTGTGGTTTTGATTTTGAATAGAAGTCAATTTCATTTTGGTTTTTATGCAAAGGATTTCTAGAATGTTAGATGAATAATTCTTCTTTTAGAGATTAATTTTGTGTTGCAATAGGTAACACCCCTCCTTTGCATGTAACATATTGCTAACTACATTGAAAAATGCTAGGTATAATGTGTAACAAGGAAAAGTAGATACTTTATGAGAAAATAAAATAATTTATCACCTGGAAAAGCCAGAGAGATAGGACGCTTTGCAAATCCCATTGGTGAATGGGAAGGGATAATTATTTCGTGATAAAGCTTCTACATTAAATTCTAGATAATCTTGATGGATTGGAGATAAATATCCATCGAGAAAAACCCAAAAGATTTGCGGGAAAGAAAGGCAAGATTTTATGAGGAAAATCCTTGTAGGAGAAAAAGGTGAGCTTTTATAAGAAAATCCTAGTCAATTGGATAAAACATCCACCTAAAAGAGGAATGCTACTAAAGGAAACTATATCATGAAAGAGGATATTAAATACCCATTACAGAGATCAACAAGAGGTAGTTGATCAATGGTAAGAACTCTCATCTCGGTGGTGAACTGGAGAAATCCAGTTCTAGCTTGGGTGGCGGTGCTCAATTTTCCAAGTGACATTATTTCATATAGTCGAGTTTGCATGGGATGTTATGTATGTTGGTTTCATACCATCTATGTTATAAATTAATTTAGCATATGAGAGAAATTGCTTGAGTTTTCGTGGCCATGAGATGATTTAATGAATTGCATGTGACCATTATGCATGAGTAGATTTCCCGTGTTAATGGAAGTTAGAAGATGATTATATATGGATGCATGTGACAATTATGGCACATAAGTGTAATCCAAGTTAAATTTAGTGAAGGAACATGATATGTTGATTTTATGCAATAATTGTTATCACATGTTTAAACTTATGTGCTATCTCAGTTGTTAAGATGCTGAATAAATACGCATGAGATATTATATATATATATAATTATATTCTAATGCTTGAAATTGTATACCCTAAAGTTCAAGTTATCTATGCTATGCAATATGCATTATGGGGTGAATATCATCTACCGAGGCTCAGACTACATAAGATATATGTCAGTATTCTTTCAGCTATGTCATACAATTATGACAATGATATATGGAAATGCTTGAATGTATACACATAGAAATGTTGAATGTTTTATTCATGTTATAATAAATAAGTTTATTAAGGGAAACTAAAGGTCCACATCGTGGATCAAGTAAAGCATAGTAGGTAGTTAGTGTGATGGGGCCTAGGGTGTATGTTACAAATGGTATGAGAGCATAAGTTCAAATACTGCATCTAATGGGCCAATCCACCTCTATAAGATAGGAATGAGGGCTAAATAAGAAGTTTCATTAAAAGGTTTTGATTATAAAAATTTATAAGAAAGTAACCCAAAATCCATAAACGGTTGAAATTAAATACTAAAATTTTAAGCATGTGAATATCATATTGATTTCTTGCCATCCAAGGAAATTAGGATTCCTTAATGTTGAGTCCAAATATTAAAATGGTTTATTTGATGAATCAATAACATATATATGTTAATCCACTATATATAAAATATTATTATATCAAATCATGTAAAATTTATGGGTGGTTTTCCATGCATTTTGAAAAAGCACGGCTCTTGTAAGATAATGGTTTTAATTGTTTGATTTTGTGACATTGTGGGAAGATTTTATAGGAATCCCTTTAAACTTTACCCCATCTATGTTGTTTATCGAGACTGGGCATCTTGAAGATAGTTCCATGTCAAAGAATTTAGTAAAGGTCATATGTATGTAACCCATGACCCAATCGTCACCCCCATTGACTTAACCAATGAGCGCTAGACATCATGCCAGTGCGGCTAAGAACTCTGACCAACCTTACCTCAAATTAAGCCTCTCCTATTGCCTACATTTAAGGATGCATATTTATGGTGTGTATATATATATATATATATATATAAAATCAGAGAGTGCAAAATAAGATATTTTGGAATAGTGAAGACGATAGTGTAACAAAGCTCTATTACATAACAATATGAGTAGGGTAAAAACAAAATGTAGAAGGATAAATGTGCCATATACATTTCAAATCTTACAGTGCGATTGGTCGAGCTCCTCCTAAAGGAATGATTTTTTCTAGCTGATATTCTTTTCGTGGACTTTCCATTTTTGTGAAACGGAATTCTGTTCTAATCAAAAGATATTTTGAAGACATTGCATGAATGTTTGTAGGCTGGGATGTGGTGGAGTGTAGACCTACCAAGGGTTGCACGTGTGTTAGAGTCCTTACGTTCAGCAATGATGCAGTGTGGAGAATTACCATACATATCATCAATGGTTAACCAAACATATCATACCTACATTCCACTCCTCCACTCGTAATCTTTGATCCTTGTGACATTACAATGCATCAAACATGTGCCAAGTCGCTACTCATACCTACTACATAGGAGTCATATTCGCTTTCACTTTCAAGAAAGGTACATTCGGCAAAGGAAAAGTATGGAGAGAGCGTTGACAATTCCCATGACCTTTTCCAACAAAAACGAAAACTAAAGAAAATGAAAGGAATAAGATTTTAAATGTTTTTTCTCATCATGGAAATACATCATGAGATCGAGCTATCATGATTTTAAAATTTTCGACTTCTACAATCTCTTTTAAGTCTTCCAATGTTTCCACCACTATTTTCCTTAACACCTTCTACAAATTTAGAGTTACAACCATCATTTCCAAATCCTTATGTAACTGCTGCATTATCAATATAATTGGTGTTTCAACTTCTGAATAAAAACAAAGGTAAGATTTTGTAAGTCAGCCTTTTGTGTTGTCGGAAACTTTTCAAGATGAATTATAGAAGTGTTTCTTCCTATTGGTGCCATCCCTACAATGAATTATTTAGGCTACCCGCAAGAGATTCCTTCGTTTACCGCTACCTGCGGCTAGAGGTTTATAAAAGAAATAAGGGACCAAGTCCGAATCATTCCAATTACAAACCCTGTAGACGATAAAAACTTGGCGGCTCATGCAAACCCTCCTAGTGAATGTGAAATCAATGAAGCGTCGGATCAGGTGTATGACAAGAAACCCTCCCAATGAAAATGAAATCCAGCAAGTGAAGTTATGAGGCAACCTGAAGTATTACACCTTTTTTGACAGTTGTTTTAGATTTAAATTCTTGTTCACCGTGCAGTCCACGAGATTTTCTAAAAGCCCGTAGATTTAAAGCTCCACAGGCACTTGTCCAATAGAACTTACAGAGAAAATCCTCTAGCATTATTTTTTCCAATGGATCAACAATGAAAACTACTAGTTTCTTTTTCATGTCAACTAAATTTTTCCCTTTGAATGCTTATCTTCATATCTAGAACCATAGGTCAGCATTCGACCTTAGCCACTGATCCAGAGAGGGTCGAATTTCTTCCATCCACGAAGCCAATTTTCTGGCTTACATTGTCCTCTGATATGGAAATGCATATCCACTGATTTGCTAGTCAAGTTGCATTAAAAGTAGCTGGTTGGAAAAGGTATCTATCTTTCCACTTCCGCTGAAGATTGCATCGGCAAGATTCCTTTAAAAAAATCTTATATCCATCTGATTATCGACATCGGCTTTCATCCTCAGATCATTCTTCCTCTCATCATGTCTGCAACTCTATATTAAATATATTTGTAAAAGCCATGGTCATAGCTTAGATGGAGTTGATACACAAACACTTAGCGTGTATGAGTGTGTGCTTGTGTATATAAAGTGCATTAGATGCATTACATATCTAAAATAACATAGACCTAACTCAATTCATTATGGTATCTTGAAATTTCAAAATTTAGAAGATGCATATCTCAGGTTTAGAGAAAGGGTTGGCTTATAAAAAATACTGGAACTAGAGGTATGAAATCTGGAGATTCATATTGGACCAGTATTTAGATGGGGTTGAGCCAAAGGATGGAAATAAGCTGTTAAAAATATGAAGCACGGTTGTTGGGGATTGGGGACTGTTGGTATTTGTGTCATTTTTGTTTTCTCATTACCTCTTTAATCTGAATCCAAAGCATGCCCCTTCCAGAGTCAATTGTTGTAATTCAATCCCAAATCCAATGTCTGATATTTGTAGACTCCCTTCAACCAAAGGCTTCCTGAAATTACTAATACCATCTGGGAATTTACCCTTACCTTCCGCTGCTCCATGTTACACTTCTCAAAATACCAGTCTTCATCACCATGTGGGCACGTTCCATTTCAATTCCATATCGATAAGTAATAAGATAAGGTATAACATCACAGGAAGGAATATATTATGGCACCACTCTATGCAGAGCATGGGAGGAAGAGACGAGATAATTCTAGTTTCGAACAAGGTGAGTGAAGCATGCTTGCTTGAAGCTCGCGTTTAGTGTAGTGGCGTTATTGTAGTAAGTACTTACATGTAGGTATGACTCATTGTGTCCTTACCATAAGATGATGAAATTATGTGCTTCGTACAGTGATAGCTCAATTTTCATTAATTATCATCTTTAAAATAAATTTTAATGTAAAATATTACAGATGGTAGTCCATATACATATACATACACGACAAGGTACACCTGATAGACCCTGATTGACCCTATTTTAGACGAGCTTGAAGAATTGAAGAATGAGCAAGGTTGGATTATATACTTGCACTTTAGATTGAAGTTCTCGGGTCTACGTCATTGTAGAAATATGGGGATGAGAAACCTTGCAAGATTGTATTGGAACAAAATAGCTGTAAACAAACTACATAGACTTTTGAGTATGGTTAATTGAGTTATTTATTTTATGTGTATAAAAACATGCTCCCATAGGAATAGGAATAACTCCTGAGTTTCTTGATTTACATTAATCTTTTAAGGTGGTATCTTATCCTGTTCGTACATCTACGTATAGGAATAACTCCTGAGTTTCTTGATTTACATTAATCTTTTAAGGTTGTATCTTATCCTCTTCGTACATCTGACTCATTATGTGCTTACTTTGAGCAGAAAAGGTATGCGTGACAAGATTATGTGATTTCACAAATTAATATCTCCGGTCTTAAAAAATAGATTTAAGATATCTTGAAAGTGGTATAGCGAGGCTTGATGTGTAAATGAGAAGGTATTTAATCTTTACAATTATATCAAAATTCTTTCATATCTATGTATTGTGGATAGCTATAGCAGTATTAAAGGGAGAAAGCAATTGAGAATGGTTTATGGAAACAAATAATCATGTAATGTGGTTATATAACAAAGAATCTTGCGATGATGTGGTGGAATGGAAAGTAATACAATTAAATAAAATTAACAACTATCAACATGTTGATTAATTCCCATAAGTAGAAAGTGAAAAATTGGTCACTGTTTTAATTTACTTGAGTGTTGGGAATTATGTGAAAGTTAAATTTTTATTTCATTATGTGTTCCCCTAAACTTAAGTTATTGTTGAAGGCCCTTGGGAAAACACAAGAACTCTGTACCATGATGTACAAGTGGTTTAGAATATTTATGATAGTCCTTGTTTTAAATAGGTATCAATATGGTATTAAAAGATAGAATAATGAATTCTTGTGGTGTGGTCATCATGGGTTGTAAATATGCATATAAGTGTTGAAAAGAGTAATGGGAAATAAATAAAATTGAATTCTATGTTTAATTATGAGTTGCATGATTTCTATGCAATGAAATAGTTTAATAGAGTGAAGAGGGTACTTATAAGAGACTGATTCTTAAGGGAATAAATATTGAACTCTTATGAGACAAATGGAAAACACAAAAGAGAGAAATGGCAAGTGTCATCTCCATAGATCATGGTCCACTCCAAGAAAGATTGAAATAAAACTGTATAAATCAAAACCTATATAAATCTGCAAAAATTAATGATTAATTAAGTAGGTTCCATCCTAGAATACATTCTAAAGGATATTTATTCATAAAGGTTACCATGGAATATTTCCAATATCATAAAGGACAAGTCATTGTATGGGAATAATGTCTTTCAACTTAATATTTGATTGGTGCATCCACATGTAAAGATGTAATTCATTTTGGAATGTGATTTTTTCGAGTTAGGGAAAAATGCTATTAAATGGAACTTAATCTTACCATGTTGTTATATTACATAACATATGCATAGTTGGACCTATAGGTGTCCTTGACTAAAACAATATCTAAATGATTGTATCTAATATAAATAAGAAGCACAAATTATATGTTCAAACTAGATTGAACCATAATCATATTGGTGAAGGGTATGCACAACTGTAATATAATTCACCGTAGGCATACAAAGGAGACATCATACATTAAAAATTTATATCTAGATTAATGGGTCTAACACCTAAAATTATATCTGCTATAAACACATGATAATAGTGTAAAAGAAACTCCTGGTGCTTCTCAGTTAATAACAACAAGACCATGTTAAGTTAAGAGAACCTTTTCAACAATGTAAAACCTTGAAACTTAAGGTGGACCTTGATGAACATATCCATATGGATATAGATGGATTTATGTTAATATCTCACAGAGAAGAACCTTTCATAAAGGTCCTCTAAGGAGGATGATTGAAAATCCTACAATTATACCTTTTGAAGAATGTGATAAGGGAATAATGATCAGTGGGTTTCTACTTGGTTGAGTAAAGTATACCTATAGATTAGACATGATGGTGCTTCATGCATTAGAAAAATTCAAAGTAGCCTAATGAATAATAAAAATGGTACTCTATATTCGGAACATAATGGTCTGAATTAATAAGCAATTTGTTAGTAAACCGAAAATGTTTTCGCATAAATACAACTTATCATATTGTGCTTGTACTAACATAATTCATGGATCCAGAGGGTTCGAAGGATAACCAATCATGCAAAAGAAAATTTTAGAATGATTCAGCCATAGGGATGGCTATGTGGTACTCGTAATTGAGGTTTTGGTCTAAGGATATGGCAATCCAAAAATCTAGTGACTTAAGTCACAATCATTCCTAATACATATGTGGTACCACCACACAACATTGGGAATTTTACCTCACAGATTGCATTGATATTGTTATCTAGGTTGAATAGGAAAACATAATAATTGTTGCATAAATCACGTGCGGATTCATGTTAATAAATTTGATAACATATATCTTTGTTTCATGGGAGATTTAATGCTAAAAGGAGGAGTTAACATTTAAAGACATCTAGGATCAGACACGCATACACATAGTGCCTAAAAACATAAAGGGTGTGGAATTGAAAACAGTGTAACTTTCATTTATAAGTCATGAAGGTGAAATGAGTATATACTTAAAAAAATTCATGGCCATCAAGATGTTCGAAGAGGTGTAAAAAGAGCATATGGCATGAATAGTTAAGTATGGAGTACTTTTAAGTACCAAATGATCATTTTCTTGGTTAAAGATAATGTAACGATCATAGTCAATAATCTACTTTATTATTAAGAAAAAGTAATATTCTATTGTTGTTAAAACCTTGTCTAGATGACAAATTTAACCCCAAAACTCAATGTTATGGGTATGATAAAGTTGTAGTATGTAGGATTAATTTTATGATCCTATTTTGCTAATATTATATTGCAACCACATGACACAGGAAATTGATTTTCTAAATAAAATCCCTTGAATACATTGACATAAAAATGTTCACTAGTTGTAGAAGTCGAACAAGTGCATGAAATTCCTTATTCTCCTATCCATAAACTAGGCATAGTTTTTTCAACTTACCTAAAGGTAATATAAACGAATAAGTACTAACATGGTTTGAAACATATGGATGAAGTATGTGTTGTGCACGCGATGCTATGGACATCAGTGTGGTGTACAAATTGTACAAATGGTACTGTCTACAAGCGGTTAACATGGTACCAGTATGGATACATGTATTACATGATAATATAGGAAATATATAGTTCGGTGTGTGTAATACACACTATGTGAAGGTATGCATGAAGAAATTGGTTGATTTTCTAGTATGGAAACCAACTTGGAGTGTGTACAGAAGAAGGAAGCTAAGAAATGATTCAAGGATAAGTATCAGTGGGTTATTTGAGTTTTGTATGCATGTGATTATGATTATGATATATGAGGATTGCAAGTGATATATAAGTGATAGGTACTTATGATTTTGAAGGTTATGTGTGACCTAACCTGATATGATATTTTGTACATATTGATTTAGTCAAATGTGCTACTTTGACTTGTTGTATACAGGAAAAATGCAAGGAGAAAGTGTTTGGAAAGAATACAAAGGCTTGGAATAATACAGGGGAAGAACATGCATTTATTCAACGACAATAAACAATGGGAAATGTAAGCCATAGTCATTTAAATAGTAGTACTTTATATCAAATTATGATATTAATAGTGGTAAACATAGCTGATTTTTTGCATCACAAATATCTCACAAAATGGATTGAAACAAATGTTACAAGTAGTGATGGAAGGAGATGTGATCCTTTTAACCAATATGTATTGGAAGATTTGCATCAAATGGCAAGGCCATGGGATCCTGTAAATTCAGAAACATCTACATGTGAATGAGAACAATAACATTATAAGATGCAATAATTCACCAAGGATAGTGTAAATTTAAGGGGGGAGTATGTAACACCCCTCATTTGTACATAAAACCTTGCCAGCTTAAGCTAAGAAAAGATGGGTCTAATGTGTAACAATGAAAAGTAGATACTTTACAAAATAAATAAAATAATTTATCACTTGGAAAGGATAGACACCAAGAGATGAGATTCTTGCCAAATCCCATTGGTCAATGGGAAGGGATAATTATTTCACGATAAAGCTTCTAGATTCAATTCTAGATAAGCTTGATGGATTGGAGATAAATATCCATTGAGAAAAAAAATAAAATCTTTGCGGGAGAGAAAGGCAAGATTTTATGAGGAAAAGCCTCGCCGGAGAAAAAGGTGAGCTTTTCTAAGAAAAGCCTAGGCAATTCAATAAAACATCCACCTAAAAGAATGATGTTGCTAAAGGAAACTACATAATGAAAGAGGGTATTAAATACCCATTGCAAAGATCAGCAGGAGGCAGTTGATCCATGGAAATAACTCTCACCTCGGTGGTGAACTGGAGAAATCTACTTCTAGGTTGGGTTGCAATGTTCTGTTTTCCAAGTGACATTCTTTCAGATAGTCCAATTTGCATGGGATGTTATGTATGTTGGTTCCCTACCCTCTATGTTGTAAATTCATTTAGCATATGAAAGAAATTGCTTGAGTTTTCCTAGCTATGAGTCGATTGAATGAATTGCATGTGACCATTATGCATGAGTATATTGCATGTGTTAATGGTGGTTAGGAAATGATTATATATGGATGCATGTGACAATTATGGAACATAACTGTAATCCAAGTTAAATTGAATGAAGGAACATAATATGTGGGTTGTACGCAATACTGTTAGCACATGTTGAAATTATGTTCTATCTCGGTTCTTAATATGGAGAGTAGATAAATATAAATATATATAATAATATATATACATATAACATATATCTGTGTGTGTGTGTGTGTGTGCATGTGGTTCTAGTGCTTTCAAAATTGTAAGCCTAAGGTTCAGGTTTTCTATGCTATGCAATATGCATTATGTAGTGAATTGCATATACTGAGGCTCATACTGCATAAGATATATGTCATTATTCTTTCAACTACATTATACAATTATGAAAATGATATATGGAAATGATAGCTATAGTGTATCTATGTTAATGATTCCATTAATGTTTGTATGAAGTCATCAAAGTACTGAAATTATGAATCATGTTGAATTCCATTAGTTATTCTCTCATTCGAGTCGTAATGTATATGCATAGAAATGTTGAAGGGTTTATTTGTATTGTAATAAATAATTCTATTACGGGAAGCTAAAGGTCACATTGCGGATAAAGTAAATCATAATAGATAGTGGCATGGGGCCCATGGGGTATGTTACACAATATATCAGTTAAGTTTTCTTAATGAGATAATGTGAGTTTTCTTAACATTCATTTTGCAAGTGTGAAGATCATTTTTATTTAATTAGAAAGGAGTGAGGAAATTTTAGGAATATTTAATGTGTTAAATCAATTTTCTTTGAAGAGTAAGATAAGAATGAAAAACATCCTTACAAGTAATTTTCAATAACTCAATCATGCACATTAATAATCTGATTTAACAAAAAGGACTTACAGCATATATACTTCACTTTCACTTCATAAGTTTACCAACTCCGGTCGATAATTTATGTAACAACTTAAGACAATTAAGTTTACAAACATTTTTCCATCGTTGTCGGGGATGTGTAAATAAAAGTCTTTATCCTTTTCATTTTGATAAAAAAAAAAAAACAACAACAACAAAAACAAAAACATAATATGCATAGGGAAAGAGACTCTAGGGGTATATTTGTAGGTATAGGTAAGAGTTTAATACCAACAACATCACTCACCCCACCATGACCTCATAGTGACACACTAGCCACACAAACTCGAATTCCATCTAGAGAAGCTAAACACAAACTACCTCAGGTATTAATATTTGAAATCCAACCTATAGATTCACCAACTCCATCAACAGAAGCCATAATAGAAGAAGAATATCCAATATCTCCAACAATACGAGTAATTTTCTATCTTCAACTGGAGAACAACTTCTAGCTCAAGAGTTGTAAGTTCCTACTGAAGAAGAGGAAGAAGAAACCTATTTTAACAAACCATTGGTAGAAGAAGTAGAGGAACTATAGGAAGCTGAAAACTCAATTTTGGAACCAGAACCCTATATTAGTTATGAAGAATCTACAATGGTTGGAGAAGGGGAAGGATAGGTACATAATGTGAATGGTCAATAACCTACAATTGGAGGAGAAAGAGGGGGAAATATGGGAGGTGGAAGAGGTGGAGGAAGAGGAAGAGGGATAGGAGAAGATATAAGTCCAGAACCCTTTGGATTTCCTATCCTTGATGAAGATACACCTGTGACACTGAAAAATATCTCACCCTCTATCCTTCTAGACTTTCATGGACTAAGGAGTCAAGATCATGAAACATTTCTCTTTGAATTTTAAGTCTTGTGTAGATCATATGATTATCTACATGATGCTCAATAGTTGAAATTATTCCCTGTAAACCTTAAGGATGCAGCATTAAAATGGTTTATGGGTTTAGGAATAAATTCCATAAGAACATGGGAACAAATGAAAACTACATTCCTAGAGAAATATAAGGACTACTGTATTTCCCATAATACTAAGGATGAAGTATTTAAAATGGTATAGAAAGAAGATGAAAATCTTGAAGAATTCATTGAAATATTTTCTTATAATGATAAAAGGGAAAAAAATATTAATCTAGATGAGGAAACTTTAAAAGCTCTCTTATTGAAATCAAATAGAGATGAGTCGATTGATATTTGAAAGAATAACTTCGGTGTAAATCACATGTAGATAAACATTTGTCGATGCGTTTCGAACCAACAAGTGTGGTTCAAGAGGTAAGGGAAGAACTAGGAAAAATCCAAGAGGTCCTCTTTTATCAAGGATTAATAAACCTACAACTCAGGTAGTGAGTAGAGAAGGATTAGGTAATTTGCTTGATATTTTAAAAAAAGATATTTTAGTGAATGTTAGTGGAAAAATTCATACCCTTAAAATACAAAACAAGAAAATAGTTGAAAATGTTGCATTGTCCATTATTTTCCCTATGTGCAAAAAGAAACATGCCTTGAGGGAATGTCCTATTGATTTAAAGAGTGTAGAAACTTTTGTTATATGTGAGGAAAATGATGATACAAAAGAATGTCCCTCAATACGAAGTCTTAAAGTTGTTTATAAAGAAGAAGGAGTACCAAATCAGGTAGGCCATCTTTGTTTTATTGCTAGAAGACTCTGGCATAATCCACAAACAAATACACCTCATTGTTTTAACACTCAACCATTTTCACAACTATCAAAAATTAATTGGATTGCCATAATTCCTTGGAAATATTGGCCACAACCTTGGTCACAAGGATGGAAAAATACTTATGGAAGGTAGCCTCAATATCCTCAATATCAACAATTTCATCGATCATATCTTCATTTTCCTCCACAATATTATCCAGATCTTGTTCAAGAAACTCTACCCCATAATTGAATCCATAACATTCATTACCATTTCCTAAAGGACCAAACCAATTACATGCCCAACCACTTCCAAATCCAAATAATAATAAAAATTGACAACTTGTTTACAATATGGAAGGACACAATTTCCAAACTTACATGATAACTCGATTCTCCATTGGATCTAAACAATGTTCAAATTAGATTTGGTATAATATTAGAGAAAAAGTCTCCATTAGGTGTTATTAGAGAAATTGAAAAAGAAAATATATGTGAAGAAGATAAGTCTCTTAATGAAAAGGAAAAAACTCAAAAACAAGTTAGCCCAACACATTCAAATAACTCAAATCCTATTATGGAACAACCTTCAGTATCTATTTCAAAACTGCCTTTTCTTGAGAGAATAAAAATCGATGAAGGGGTAGAAAAACATATTTTATTCTGTGATTATGACAAGTTAGATGAACTAAAAAATTTTTGCATAAAAAACTCTTTGTTACAAGCTATTAAGTAAATACCAATTTTTGCAAAATACAATTAGGGAATTGAGCATAAAAACACCAGGAAGAAAAAGAAAAGACTTGAAAAGAATCCAACTAGTTGGAAAAATTGCAGATATCATGATGGGTAGGGCAAAAATTCCGAAATATCTTGATCGAGGAAGTCTCATTGTGAAAACACACATCAATGGTGTAGAGATCCCAAATACATTGATTGATCTAGAAGTAGCTATAACCATCATGAGCAAATAAACTATGCATTCATTAAAACTTTCTCATCTCAAATACACCTACACTATTACAATTGTTTAGATAGATCGTAAAATTAAACCTAAGTTCCTATTCAGAGATAATTTAGTATAATATATATATATATATATATATATATATATATATATATATATATATATAGTATGTATGTATGTATTGTATATATCTTTGTGTCTCCTTAGATTCTCTCGAATACCTTGTCTATTATGATTTTACAAACCAAGAATAGACTTAAGAGACATCGATGATTCTGGAAGATCATGGCTAGCTACAACTGATGCTTTTATAAGTGGTAGATCTGGTGATATGATTATTTCTTAGGATCTTAACAAAGAAATTCACACTATATCCACCTGCAAAAACAACAATAGAAGTTGAAAATGATGGATAGATGATGATGTTGATATAATACCAATCTTTAATACTTCACAAATAGATGAAAAAGATCAAATTTTGAATTTAATGGAAAATAATGAATGTTCATCATATTGTGAATATAGTTAGTGTTTTCAAGAACAATCCAATATTTAATATTTATCATCTCGTCAACTATCCTTGTATTATATGGAAAATTTTTGGAATTCTACAATTGAAATCTTTCAAGGAAAAGCTTTGAATATCAATAATAATTTGGAAGGATTTCAAAAGAAAGAATTAATAAAGATGTTACAAGAACATTGCCCTTCCGATGTATGGGAATATATTGGCATGAACGAAATTGATCCTGATACTTGTATACATCATATCTACATTGAAGAAAATTCCAAACCAATTCAAAAACCTCAGAGAAGAATGAATCTAAATCTAATGGAAATTATTAAGGAGGAACTACAAAAATTGTTGAATGTAAGTCTCATCTATCCAATATCAGATAGTCAGTGGCTTTCACCAATAGTAATTGTTCCTCAAAAGAATGGAAAATGGAGAGTATGTATTGACTATAGGGAATTGAATAAAGGAACTTTAGGATATCGCTTGTCACTTCCTTTGATAAATCAAGTTCTAGATATGTTGATAGGAAATAAATAATTTTCATTCTTATATGGTTTTAGCAGGTATAATCAAATCCAAGTAACCCCATAAGACCAAGATAAAACTACCTTTACCTTCCCATGGTGAAGTTATGCTTAATGAGTACTTCCTTTTGGATTATGTAATTCACCTACAGCATTCCAAAGACTAGTATTAGGCATTTTTTCTAATCTAATTCATGATTGTGTGAAAGTGTATATGGACGATTTTATAGTTCATGGAAATCGTTTTGAGGAAGCTCTAAAAAGATTTGAAATTTTTTTCATTAGTTGTAAAAAGGAAATTATCATTGATGCCATGAAAAATGTTTTCATGATGATTTATTGAGTGAATTCTTCTAGGACACATATTCATAGGAAATGGAATTAGCAATGGACACATCTACAGTGAGAACTATTTTCTTAACTTAATCAATTCCAAACTTGTCATCAAATGTTAGAATTTTCTGGTTTCACTAGTTATACTAAAGATCTAGTAGAAAACCTTACAAAAATTTTCATCCCACATTTGAAATTACGACAGAAGATTGTGAATTCAATGGAATTATGATCACCAAAAGGCCTTTGAAACACTAAAAGAGAAAATATCTAAGGCACCCATTCTTAGATGACCAAACTCGAAACTACCTTCTCACATTTCAACTGTTGCTTCAGACACATCTTTTGTAGTTGTACTGGGACAAATGGATTTAACTCCTTATGCCATTTATTTCACGAGTAAAAATTTGACTCATGTAGAGTTAAATTATAATGTACACAGAGTTGTTTCCCTCATGGTAAAATTTTAGCGGTGCAATTTTAGCCGAGAGGAGAAATTTAAGGGGTTTTCATTTTAGAGGGGTTGAAATTTTTATAAAACACCCATTTCATATATTTAGCCCATCTTTCTTAAAACTAATTATTTTTTCATTTTATCCAAACAAAAAGGGGAGGATAAACTATGAAAAGACTTATTTGACCTAATTTGCTTGGTTTGGGACGTTATACTTAATTACAATCGCCCGATTTTCTGCTTTGCA
>APFE030105230.1:53796-71230 GCA_000404065.3 Pinus taeda | reverse complement strand
TATTAGGTGATGATGATGAACATGGCAATGGTACTTAAGAATATGATGGATAAATTCAAGAAAAAATAGTACTTGTTGATGAAAAAAGCCACACACAAATTTTACAAATGCTAATCAAAATGAAATTGTTCAAATGAATATGATTGAAGGTGGTCATGTGATGTGAAGAATTAATGAGAAATTTGCGTTACAAGCCCAAGTGACACTACATGATTGGTTAGTGGAGCCATGATTTAATATGAATTGAAATGGTCTTTATGAACACTAATGAAGAAATCCTTAACATGCATTCATTCGTGCTAGGACATAAGGTGTTCAGGTGGTGGCGACTAGGGTTAAATAAATATTTTATTGTTATTCTATTAATCTCCATAATTTAAGTTAGGAGGCATTTTTTGGTTGCGTAAGATACAACTATTGAGGTAAGAGAAAGGAAGGTCGGTAAGTAAGGGGGACTTGTTTCATTTTCCTACTTGTATAAAACTCGCATGAAGGGCAGGGACTTTAACATAATGACTCAAAATAGAGGATTGCATTGTAAGACCACAGGTAAGGTTCATGGGTATGGGATTCCCTCAATTCAACACTTCATGACATGGTAGAATGACTTTCATAACTTATATATTTATGTAAGAACATAGTGTAATGACCAAGTATCATATGGAAGGATGAACTACCTGAAGGTCGATGGCTTAAAAACTACCTAGAGAGTGAATGAAAGTGTTTATAAATTACCCATGCAAATATAAAAACTTCTCCTTGCAATGAGGCTACAAACTTGTATAAGCAAGAAATTCCTTTGTCCCAGTTAGGATGGCATTTGAGAAATTGGTTTGATATGGAATCAACAAGGTAGTGATGGAAACACTCAAGGAAACAAAAATTGGGAGAAAAGTAAAACAAAATTTGTACAAACATTAATCTCTCATAGCTTGACAAGAGTGTTAGAGAAAAGATTAATCTCTCCTACTTTGAGAAAATTGTAGGTCAGGATCAACACCTATAAGAACTTTGTTGTGGAATATTATTCAAAGTAATAGAAGGATATGAAAGAGTTTACAGTAAGAACCTTGACAAACACGTCCACTGAAACTTGCAACATTGTTTGTAAGGAGAGAAAATTATGTTTCTTTTTTCCAAACATGTATGTTACTATATTACAATTTAATGAATATGTTTTCCTATTATCATATATGGTTTCTTACTCTAACAAAACATTCACCAAGACTTCACAATATTTTATTATTCATTGAAATATTTTCCAAGATCTTACAAGATTTTATAATTGGGTGAATGATTCGCCATGAATTTACAAGGTAACATAATCTGGCAAGAGATTCACCAAAAAAATTATATATACATATTATATGATTGATAAAATTGCCTCCCATTTTTCCTATGTATCATTGGGATTCGCCCATTTATTATACATATAAATTTAGGGTGGTTCTTAAAATTTTCCATGTTGTTCATGCCATCAATAAATACAGACATTACATTACTAGCTAAAAAACTTTTGTACATACAGATCATTCTGCAATTAGGTACTTAATTAATAAACCTATCACTTATGGCATAATTACAAGATGGTTGTGGTTGTTGCAAGAGTTTAATATCACTATTTTGGATCGACCTCGGAAAAAAATACAGTCGTTGACTTTTTGTCTAGCATTCAGAATGATAGTAATGATGGACTTGTAGAAGAAAATTTCCCTAATGAATATCTCTTTGTAATATCTACTAAATAACCTTGGTTTTCAGATATTGCTAATTATTTGGCTACAGGGAAGTTGCCTCATATTTATATCCTCGAGAAAAGAGGAAGGTAATTTGAATTAGTGCATCTTATTCATGGATAAATGAAGAATTGTATAAAAACAAGGTCAAATTTGATCATTCAAAGCGGTGTTAGAGAAGAGGAAGTACGAGAGGTATTGAAATCTTATCATCATAAGCCATGTGGAGGAAACTTTGCTGACAAAATAACTTCCTACAAAGTCCTTATGTTAGGATAATATTGGCCTTCCAATTTTAAGGATGCCAAGGAGTATGTGAATAGATGTGATAGTAGTCAAAGGATGCAGAAACTTGTTCCCTTTGATGAAATTCCTCTACAGCCTCAGGTACTTATTGAGCCTTTTGAAAAATGGGCTCTGGATATAGTTGGTCTAATCAATCCACCATCGAGACAGAAAAGGTACATTCTTGTTTACATTTCTTATGTTACAAAATGTGTAGAAGCTAAAGAACTTTCTTTTCCTATTCAAAATGTTGTTGGTTCATTTATTTTCAAGGATATCTTTACTCTCTTTGGTATCCCAAGGGAAATTGTAATAGATTAAGGTACTCAATTCACATCCAATTTGGTACAGAAGATAATGGAGGAGTAAAAAATCAAACATCAGAATTCCACTACATACCATCCATAAGAAAATGGACAAGTGGAGTCCACAAATAATGTAATTAAAGCAATTATCACCAAAACTATGCATCTGCACAGAAGAGACTGGGCAAAAAATCTTCCAGAATCTTTAGCCATACCACATGGAGAAACACTACAAATCATAATCACTATGAAGTTGTTTTTGGGAAGCAAGTCATTTTTCCTATTCAGTTTCAAGTAAAAACTTTCAAGACAACAATTAAATTGGGTCTTCATCCTTTAGAGGCACAAAAAACAATGAATGGAGTAGCTAAATGAACCTAATTAGATAATACAAGATTCTATCCAAAGAAACAACTTAGTTCAACAACAAAGATCCAGGTGGCATGACAAATACATAAGAGAAATAAAAATTTGGCCAGGATATTTGGCATTACTTTTTGACTCAAAGTTCAAAGATTTCAAAGGAAAATTTCAAACTCATTGGCTTGGGCCCTATGAGATTGAAACAGTCTTTGATAATGGTGCAGCTAGGATCATAACTATTGATGAATAAAGGATAACCTTCCTTGTGAATGGTCATCGATTGAGAATCTATCATAAACCATTGACAAATGAGTAGTTTATCAAATATTTGCAAGAAAACATTGATTTTGAGTTGGTTAAGAAGGATTTTCCTTCTCCAAATTAACTCGTAAGCCTTTCTCTTTTCATAAAAAAATTAAAAAAATTTGTATAAACATGAAAACCAATAATGTTGGCATGTTTATAGAGAGAATATAGGGTGAAAACCAAGTAATTTTGGCATCCCAAATTTTCTTTCCCATTCCCATTTTCTTTTTATCCATCTTTTAATTTATAGAATATAATAGCTACAGAATTGCTAAGAATCTGCAACTATGACATAATTTTGTAGTTGTTGTTTGATTGTGACTACTAATTGGAGCAATTGAAGGAATGACCAAATCCATCCTCGAAAGCACCTGAATACAATACAAAAAACAGAAATCAAATGTTAGAATCATCAATTCAAAAGGTATGCCAATATTTAGTTTAATAATAAGGGTCAAAACATTAGTTTATGAATTATATGGACATTATACCACCAGTTCAAAAACCATCATTGCCGAGAGTAAGGTGAAAATTTCTTGTCATATAAAAATAAAAGTCGTAAACTGCCCATTCATTTCTAATCATTACACAATACTCATCTCAAATTCTTAATTCATTGTTGAAATCGTCCAACTCACATCCATTCATATCCTAACTGTCACTTCACTTGTTTTTCCCCTCACTCTCATTTATACTCCCACCAAATCCATTATCTCGAAACCCACACTCATACCCTATCAAGAAATGAATTATGAGGTAAAAATTCTGAACTATGGGCATCATAGTAAGAACATAACCAACTGGAAGAAAATTCATGGAAGGATATACGAACATGAAGGAAATGCTGCAAAAAACACAACAGCTAAAGTTCGCAGAAAATTTTGATGGTTTTAACAAGGAAGTAACAAAATAATTTTCCAGATATTTTGATGGTGTAGAAGCTGAAATTGGAGACATCAAGTTTTCAATGACACAATCTCTTATTATTAAAGCTACCAGACTATCAAGAGTCGGAGAGAAATGTTTTAAGAATAGGGGCATTGAAGGAGAAGAATGAAAGACTTTCTTGAGAAACCCAGGTATGGATATGATTATTTTTAAGAAAGGAATTCCAAGTACGACACTTAAGGGTAAATTGAGAAATTTGTTGCTATTAATTCAGAAATTTGTCACTTGTGAAGGAAGACTTGGTTGTATGTTATTTTAACACATTCGTTTGATGATGCATTTTCTCAAAGAGAATCAAACCAATCCTTCTTATTTCCTATTAAATAGCTTAAGGAAAATGTCTTAGAATGTTTAGAAAAGGATCCAATTCGTAGAAAACATTCTGTATCAAAATATCTTTATAAAAATACTTGTTGAATTCCATCTTGAAAGCCTAGGAGATAATTGGGATAACTTCCTAGTTATAAAACATTTTAAAGAGGACGATAAAGTGCCACTTAGCAGCAGAAAAGAAAAAAGAGGAACGAATAGAAAATCTGAGAATCTTATTACAAGATGACCTCAAAAACAACTATAAGAACAATCAGAAGATGAGACTCCTATTGCAGAAATTTTAGGAAGCATTAAAAGGAAATTTGTTAGAAGAACGAAATCCAACAAAAAGGAAGAAACCACACCCAAGGAAATAGAGGAAGTCAAAAAAATAAGAAGAAAAGAGTTAAAAATAAAAACACTCTTCCATTAAATATAATAAGAAGCAGCAGGCTTAATCAAAAACCATATCGACAATATAAAAATGTTGTTAATTTGAAGGAAGAAAAGAAATTGAAAGTTCCACTGCGTACTGTCATCTCACCTATTCATAGATGAGGCACAAAATGCCAGAAATAGATCCATTACAACAAGAAATATATAACTACATTGAATATCTGGAGAAGAGAGTTGCAGAAGAGGTGTCTTGTTCTACCATCCATGAAAAATAAATCTATTCTAATAGTCTGCAAGAACCTCCACTAGTGAAAAATTTTAAATGAGAATTATTTGAGTTGGGGATAATGAATAGACATTCGAAGAAAGAACATGAGACATTCTTTTATATATGGGCTTATGGTATGAAAAGGACAAGAATTTAAATAAAAAGGAAGGTCATGAGTCTAAATTGCATGATTTTGATGAATAACCCACAATGACAGTTGTTGTAACACCCCTCCCTTGTGTGCAACTTTATTGTAAACCTAATCTAAGTTAAAGCTAGGTGTGATATCCTCCCTTATGTGTTAATTGTTTATAACCCTAAGATAAGGAAAGCTAGGTGATATGTAATATGAAAAGAAAATGTGTTAGTCAATAAATTAATAAAATAAATCACTTGGAGGGGGGAGCACCAAGAGAGAGGAGACACTTGCCAAATCCCATGATGAATGGGATAGAGATGAATATTTCATGATAATATTCTAGATGTGATTCTAGATATGCTTGGATGGATTGGATATCCATCATATGGATGGTAGATAAATATCCATCAGACATAAAATATTTGTGGGAGATAAAGGCAAGCTTTTATGTGGAAAGGCGAGATTTTCTAGATAAGAGCTAGGCAAATGGAAAAATCCCTAAAGTGGGACACTGCTAATGGCAACTAAATCATGAAAGAGGGTCTTAAATACCCAGTGCATCGATCAATTGAGGAGAGTTGATCGTTCACAAGATCTTTGGCTCGTGGGGAATCAGAGGTGATTCATGGTTGGGTGGTGGTGCTTCTCCCTCAAAGTGAGATTTAGTTGGTGTAATTTTCATGGAATGTTTGTATGTTGACTCTTACTCTCTCTCTCTATTACTGTTCCAATTTTCCTATGAGGAGTTTTCTTAGTTCTTAGAATAATTGAATGAATTAAATATGATGAAGTATTAATATATTAAATGTTGTTTTTCTCTATTTTGTTGAGACTCACTTGCATGATATCGCGTTTATATTTATCCATACTTGAAGTCAAATCATTTAGCTCAGATATGCTGATGGTTGATTTCCTATATTTATATTTATTTCCTATTGTTGGAATTGTTAAATCATTCAGCTCAAGAGTATAGAAGTTGTGTAGTCAATGAATGTATGAATATAATGATTATTTCACTTCAGATAATGATAAAGGATTTGTTGAATCTAATATTAGACCTCATTAAAGGTTCTCAAGGAAAATAGTGTGTCTCTATCTTATCTGATATTATTTATACCTTAAGACTTCGGTGCATGCAAACAATTATGGAGTAATGTTGTTAGTTGTATAATGAGGTAGTATTTTCTATGCCCTGCATGATGTATATAAATTAGATGCATTAGATTCACAACAATATTCTATTACGTGTTAATGATGGGGTTGTCAAGGAGTTTGATGGTTGCATGTTATGATTTTCCTTAAGGGTTAATCAAAATTATAAACTCTGACAACTAGATCTAAATGTTCTACTGGTTGGGGAATAGTGTGGGTAATATTGCATGTGCATACTAAACAGTTGTAGCTTTGCATGCCCATGTGAGTAGGAAATGTGCTATTGTTCTTACTTGGAATATTGCATGAAGACACAAATTTATGGTAAGGGTTGCATATTCAGAGATCATATGATATTACACCCATAGTATATGACTCACCACCTAGATCTCTCACAGTAGTTATAATCCTTGATTCACTGAACTAGTGACAACTGTGAAATCTTCACCGTAACTCACACAGAAATTTTAAATTTTATGGGGTCTAAAGCTTATTTTTCTAGGTGGACTAAGGAGGTTCATTACAAATTGTATTAGAGCATGGGTTCAAAGATTGCAGCCTATGGACTAATCCACCACTATAATGGTAGCCATATCTTGTACATGATAAATTGATTTTTACAACTAAGGGAAATTTTGAGGTAGGATCGATAGTAATAATATTTTAATGAGGAGTGAAAGATCCTAAATTGTTTGTTATCTGCGTGATAACTAATTACAAATAATTTTTTTTTAGAAAACATGAACCTATAAAGGGTTTAAATCATAGTGATTATTGACCCACAAAGGAAATTAGAATTCGTTATAAGTTAACATTAAATTTTAAAATATTTACATTAAGGTGGAAGGAATAACTTGAAATGTTCGTATATTAAGAAATATATTGATTAATGAGAAATGGATGATTTTCTTGTTAAGGCTTGATCCTAAATTGGATGAGGTGGATTCAAACCCAGAATCTGATTGAAACACTACAACATAACCATGGGTGGTGTATAATATTTTATCGTTGATTATGGTGAATAATTTGGGAATTGTTAAGGATTTCAAGAGGTTAGCCATTAAGAAAGGTCCAAGGTGGTTCTCGTGCATTCATCTCAAATTGAAAAAATTGAGGGAGTAGGTTTGGATCATAGCTCAGCAGTTGCCTAAGCTTTTGGTTTGTCCGAGAGAAACTATGGTATAAATTTCCTATGGAATTTCGGACGGTCATAGTCGAAACATTTGACCAATTGTGGCCACGCTAGGTAGTCGAAGGTGGGCTGGTTCAATGGTTGTATCTCCACCCTTTTGCCATTTTGGTGTCTGCCCAGTCACTCTATGGTAACCATCACAAATACATCACTATGGAGAGGCCCTCACCATAGTGATTAAATTATGGGATTCAACAAGCGACCTCCATGAAATCGTTCATGCCCTTAAGGTACATGTAACTGGGCTTATCTGTTTTTGGGATGTATGATGCAATCTCAATCCATGGAAAAATACTCAACAAATAGCTCGGTTATTTCACCAAACATCTCAGAGGCTCCTCGAAGGAAGAAGAGAAGAATGCTTGGGAAGAACTGTCAACCTGAATGGTTGGTAAAGTGAGAGGGGAACAAGAATCTGAGAAAATTGTGTGGGATGGTATCTTTTATTTTAATTTTTGGAGAAAATCACGATAGTAACTGTTTTTTACTACTTTTTTGGTGTGCTCAACCATTGACATGGACGCGGTGGCCTTTATTTTTAGGTTTAGGAGAGATGTATGGTAAGCCCTAGGATTTCAGGTTATGATGACAAACAAATTGATAAAATAATACTATTTATCTTAGAGTTTCCTTTTGCTACGAACAAAAAAAAATGGATAAGGATCGTCCACTAAACCATGATCAAAACCAAAAGGTGATAATGGCAGAGGAATAAGGTGGGACATATACTCAACGTTATCCATGACTTGAGAATGCTTGTGCTTGAATTTCTTGATCCCAAAAGTCTGACAAATTACGTAAGTTCAATCACATGTATGTGTGATTTTTTCCCAAAGTAATCTCCTACCTTGTAGGTTGTCGTAGGATGCATTATCCTTATGCTTTGATACTCATGCACTGTTGTTCCTTATCAATTATGGTCGATGTTTCTCTTTTAGGTGTTGGTCAGGTTACTATACCTTTTCCACTAAAAGATCAGAGAAAACACCGCAACACTATAGTTTCCTCTCTCATGTTTGTTTTACTATTGACTGGTAAGTGTGCAATACTATTTCCCCGGAGGGATTGTAGAAAAGTAGAAACTCGGCTTGTTTTTTTTCTTCGACAATCTGTTGAAGGGAAGGTGTTGGATAAGGACTATGCTCATGAGCATCGTCACCTTAGCTGGGTAAGGGTTATTGTAAATCACCCAATGCTCAACATTATCCATGCGATGAATTTAGATAAAAATCATGGAAATAATGTTTGTTCCAACATTTAAATGTGTAGTCTATCCATCGATGGAAACATGAGCAAGCTCAGTTCTTTGTGGACCTCAATATGCTCTAGTATGGGTAACTATTGTTCGAATGATTTTTTTTACTTCAAGAATATTAAAAAAGTATATTCATATGGGTGTGGGTAGCGTTTTACCAGTAATGAGTATTACAAGGGAAGCTTAGGAGTATAACATTGTTGTTGTTGTAGCTACCATCATGCTGCTCTTGTCATCTTTTCAGAGGGACTCACAGCATTCCAAAGGGTGGAAGCCATCTTGTAGGTGAAGAGTCGGGTGGAGGAAAATTCATTAGGCACATGCTTGCAATGATGCGTTGAGGAGGAAGGTTAGTGCATGTAGGCAATATTACCGAATATTGATGTCCAATGTAGGCTAGAAACATGGAGAAGGAATCAGAGCAATGCTCGACCTCAATAGGATCGAGAGCCTCGACGCATTGCAGTCTATCCCTTCACCTGGATTCGCATGTTCCACCCTCCACATTGAATATAGTAATGTAGGAATGCAAGGATCATCCATGTGGATAAAGAGCAATAGGACTATCTGCATTCAACATTCTACATGTAGCATGCATACATGTTAAAATGAAAAGAAAAATAGTTGTTATTATCTTCCCACATTTATATGAAGATCACATAGGCTAGATAGATATACAAATATTATGATGAAATTTATTAGTATTGAAATTTGAAGACCAACAAAGGTAGAATCTTCAAAGGTTTGACGAATAGCCTAGCAAGAAGGTACTTTTTTTGTACATCAATTAATATAAGAGTAGATTGTGGAATCTCTTAATCACTGTAAAAATAAATTGCACATGTAGTATGCATATTCTTTATGAAATGACTGCTAGTGTTTAATGTGAATGTTGCTCAACTACTGCATTTAATCTTAGTATACAATTGTCTTACTCACTAGTGAACATTGCTAAAGTGTTGAGTTAACACTCTTCACATAATTATAGTTCGTCAGTCATTTTAGGATGAGACTGTAGATATTATTGCGAAGTCAACATGTGTTGTCCGTAGCCACATTGGGTGTATTTCAATTATTGATTTTGAAGCATACTTTATCATACTAGAGCACGAAATACCTTATTTATTCGCATACTAAATCATTTCACTCAATGAAATGGCATAATTAAGAGTATGTAAGAGTGTGAAATGACATAGCACTATTTATGTTTTATAATGACTGTGGGTTTAGAAATCCTCAAACCAAAATGTAAAGTTAAATGTTTGAAATTTTCTGGAGGATATATAGTCAAAGAGACTGAAAAAAGAGTCATAGGAAAAAACAATCTTTAATAATATTTAAGATAAAGTCAAGAAGCTCATATGTCGAATAAATATGTGCTTTTGTGTTCACCTTTTGGAAAGGGAAAAGTTATTTGAGGGAAATATCTCCATAAACCAAAAACATGATGAAAATATGAAATATGTATGTTGATGAAAGTCTAGAATCTGTAAGTCTTTTAACCTCACATGTCATTTGCAATATATTAGCGTGTTTGTGATAAAATTTGTTCATAAGTCTTTTGAACTAAATTGGCACTTGATGTGTGGATTAGCTGGCGTGAACTGCTTGACTGAATGATGAAATGGTACATTGTTCCTAAAACAAAAAGCAACTACACAAGTGTAGATGAAAATAAGTGATGGTTGATGTTAAAAAAAAAAATTAGTGTAATCTTCCATCTTTGGGAATATTATAGTTACAAATGTGATGATGTATCATGAATTCACTAGGATTTTGGAATTGTTTAGTAAAGAAACTTTGGATGATCATGAGTGATGACATAACTTATTTTCACATGATTACTGTGTCCTAATCTATGTGATTGAATTTCAAGCTAGCTCTTTTGAAATTGCTTGCTAAAGTGTCAAGTTGTTGATATTTCCTTATGAAAAAATAAAATAAAAAATGAAACCTACTCATGCTTAAAAATGTTGTATGGTTTTCCTTGGCACTTTTCAAGAGAAAAACTAATGCAAGCTCCAATTCCCATGTCTACTTGAATTGTGTGTCCAAAGCCACTAAACAAAGAAAACTATTCATGCTCAAGATATTTTTTTCTTAATTCTTTTCTTATTTCCAAAGAAATGGAATTCGAAATCAAGATCTAGGCATCTTTGGGAAGTGAATTGATAACAAAACAATTATTGTGTTCTGGAATCTGGTGTAGACATGAGAATGCACCCTATGTAATAATATTGCACATTAGAGGAGGCGTAGGTAGTCTGTGTTTTGTTAACACGTGTGCTCTATAGTTTTTGGATGAGAGGTATTTAATTTCTTAGCTAAAAATATTGTAGAATAAGAGACCGATATATGAGAAATTCTTTTGGTTCCTGGAGATTGATATATCACTAACATGTATAGCCAGAATACAGTGTTTCATATCAAGGGAAGAGAAATGCTAGGATTTGGGGGTTTTCAAATTGTGGATATTGTAGAAATAAATCTGCAAAGATGAAAATATGAGCCTCGAACTACATTGGGACAAATAATATGGCATGGCATGGCAGAATTTGTGTCAGTGAATTTGTAGTAGAAGATCTAACTCCTACTTAAAACTATGGAAATCCGAAATAACACCGAATTTTTGAGTTTTGGTAGATGCGTATCATTCATCTGAGATGGAAGCAAATCAAGTTCTCTAAATTAGCCAAAAATGGTTTAACATGGTTCTCATAGATTTGTCCGTAACGGGAATTTTTGCTAAAATACACAAAAACAAATAAAGGGGTAAATGAGCTACACCAAAGAGATTATGTCATTACGTTGAGTTGTTAGGTTATATTTTAAATCTTACTACATATATGATATATTAGGTCCCAATAATACCAGTGATTTCCTCATTACTCTTGTCATTTTATCGCTTATTGTTATTGTTGTGCCCCTATTGTCCCCATATTGTTATTATTGTGTCCCATAGAATCCCACCATTATTATTTTTGTGCCTTTATATTATTATTGTTAGGTCAGCTTTGGTTATATGGTGATCCCTTAGACTCCTATATATAGAAAGGAGGTTTTGTCATTTGAATCATCTAATAATTTTCCATTTGTGTAATGTAAAGGAGGTTTCCCCCTCGAAGAGGCTTATTTCTAAGGCATTGATCTATCTTTTATATATTTTTGTGAGCTAGTTTCATAACATTTGGTATCAAAGCTTTGAATTCTAGGGTTTCATTGCACCAAATAGGTCATCATGGAAGTTTGGCTATAATTTTTTTTCTTCTATGTTTCATAAGCTAAACAAAAAACATATTTGAGATGAAATATTGCTGAACCTTGGGCCTGAATTTCACATCTTCTATCGCTATATTTTTGAAGATATAATCTGAGGAATTTAGGGTTTTTGTAGACTCCTGAATTACTTTCCAAATAGGTGACTTTGGGAAAATTGTCATAACTTTTTCTCTAATCACCAAATTGAATTTTCATAAGAAGTTACAAAAAGAGGAGGGGCTGTAGTTCTTTTCGATGTCATTTTAGAACCTAAGGTAGAAACAGTGACCCGTGGGATGTCGTACAAGTTTGTTCTACTAAACCTTTTTGTATTCAGGTCATTGTGGGAGATTTGGCATAACTCTTCGTTGGAAAATCCAATCTTGATCAGACTTGTGGGGTTAGAAATACTACTCAGAGGATTACCTTAGGAAGAAATTTCAGATCTTGGAGATGCACAATTACATAGATACATCAGATTCAATATCGAGCTCCTACAAAGTGAAAAAGGGTGTGTATTTTTTTTTTTTTTTTTTCATAGGCTTGGTTTCAAAATTAGTTTGAAGGAATTCAAATGGCATAGTGAAGAATTATTATCAATAATTGATGCCTTGGAGAAGGAAAATGGAAACGCCTAGTAAGCAACCTGAAAGATCTAGCATGACTCATGAAGAAGAGGAAGAAATGCAACATGATATATCAAAATTATGAGCCAAAGTGCAACAAATTTCACTAACACAAAATGTAACAGAAGCTCAGATGGAGGGTTTAAAGAAAGACATAGAAGCTAAGATGTATGGCATGGAGGCTAAGATGGATGGTTTAAAGAAAGGCGTAGAAGCTAAGATGAATGACGTGGAAGCTAAGATGGACGGCGTGGAAGCTAAGATGGATGGCATGGAAGCTAAGATGGATGGGATGGAAGCTAAGGTGGATGATTTAAAGAAAGGCATGGAAGGTTTGAAGACAGATTCAAAGACAGATTTGAAAAAGTTTCTATAAGAAATGCTTACTAATGGAAAAAGGGTACTAAAGGAAACTCATGATGAGAACAAAATAAATGTTAATCATGATTTCATAGAATCTAACATTGGATCGTAGAACCACCATGTTTGAAAGATAGATATGAGGAAGTTTAATGGAAAGGATCCTGTAACATGGATACTACAGATGGAGCAATTTTTCGATCTCCATAATGTGCAAAACACACAAAAGATATGCATTGCAACTTTATATTTGGAACCAAATCAATTTGTATGGTATCAATGGCTCTGCTCTTGTAAACAAATTGTCACTTGAGCTATTTTTATGGATGAAATGATAACACATTATGAGGATATAAAAAGAAACATTTTTTTAGCCAATTGATAAATCTCAAAAAAAGGGTTCAATGATGGAGCACATTGACGACTTCCGAAAAATGAATATAAGGGTAAAAGATATTCCAGAGGATCATAGGATTGATGTGTTCATAGGGACTTTAAAAGACATCATCCAACATGAAGTTTTCCTTTGGGAACCATATTCATTAGAGAAGGAACTCAAGTTGGCAAGAAAAATGGAAAGCAAAAGTATGGAAACAAGGAAGCCTACCACTCACAATCATCAAGATGGAAGTGCTGCTTCCCCTAGCCATCCAGAACCTAAAAGGTTGACACTACAACAATTGGAAGAAAAAAGAGAAAAAGGGCTTTGTTATAGTTGTGATATCAAATACACTAAACGTCATAAGTGTGCTGAGAAGAAATTATTTTACATATATTATGAAGAGGAGGAAGAAAAGGAACAAGAAGAGTCAAAAGAAGAGGATATACACCAGGAACAAACCCTAGAAAAATAAGAAATGAATCAGACCATATGTTTTAATGCATTGGCTGTAATTTCCACTCTTCAAACTACCAAGTTAGAACATCATATCAAGAAGAAAAAGGTAATAGTGTTGATTGATTCAGGAAGTAACCATAATTTTATTCATTGTAAGATAGCAAAGGAATTGAATTGCTTCTTATATCCAGCACTAGAGTCTCAAGTGATGGTTGCAAGTGGAGGAAACATAAATTGCTCAAGAAAGAACCATAATATCAAGCTATCCATGGTAGAATATGTAATGAACAACCCAATTCATTCCATTCCAATGGGTGGTGCTGATGTTGTACTAGGAGTCCAACGGCTACAATCCTTGTGTATAATAGCTTTTAGTTTTCAAGAGCTTTTCGTGAAATTATCTTCAGAAGGAAAGGAAGTTGAATTAAGGGGTATTGTAGGGAAACTAAGAAAGATAATCAGCTCTAACAGAATGACAAATCTTATAAAGAAAGAACAATGAGGCATAATTGCACAATTATGTTCACTAGAGGTTCCCACATCGAAATCATCCATTTCTCCAGATCTCCAAAATGTCTTGGACAATCACTATAAGGTATTTGAGACTCCCAAAGGCCTCCCATCTATTCATGAACATGATCATGCTATTAATTTGATTCTAGGAAGTGTTCCTCCAAACATCAGGCCTTACATATATCCCTATCTCCAAAAGAGTGAAATTGAAGGTATGGTTGCAGAAATGCTAGAGGCTGGTATAATTCAACCTAGTCAAAGTTCTTTCTTTTCTCCAGTAGTATTGGTTAACAAGGAGGATGGATCATGGCACATGTGTCTAGATTATAGGGAGATGAACAAGCTCACTATTAAAAATAAATTTCCCATTCCCGTCATTAATGAATTATTGGATGAATTGCATGGATCAATTTACTTCACCAAGTTGGATCTTCATTTAGGACATCATCAAATTAGAATGAAGATTGAAGACATTCGAAAAATAGCATTTGGAACTCATGAGGGTAATTATGAATTTTTGGTCATGCCTTTTGGCCTTACTAATGCACCTTCTACATTTTCAAGGTTTGATGAATTCCATTTTTTCAAACCCTTCCTTAGAAAAATTGTATTAGTATTCTTTGATGGTATACTAATCTACAACAAGTCTTCGAAGGATCATGTCCAACATGTTGAAATTGTTCTCAAACTATTGGAGGAGAAACAATTATATGTAAAAAATCTCCAAATGTTTCTTTGGATTACAAGAAGTGGAATGCACTCTGAAGAAAGGATGAGGATGTGGAAGCATTTCTTTATGCCATTTCTATTATCCAACTAGATAGGATAAACGAAGCAAGGGATGAATGGAAGAATGATGAGGAAGTGTGGGAACCCATTCAAAATATACAACAAGATCCCAGTACATCTGATACATTTAGCTTGAAAAATGATTCATTATGGTACAATGATTGGTTATACCTATGTAAGAAATCACAACTCAAACAAAAGATTCTTAGGTAATTGCACGCCTCTCCCTAAGGAGGGCACTTAGGATTTATAAAAACATACCATAGGGTTAAGAAGGAATTTTTTGGGATGGCCTTAAATCAGATATTCAAAATTTTGTGGCGGAATGTTTGGTTTTGCAACAAAAAAGAGTTGAAACAATTAAGACCCTGGGACTATTGCAACCTTTATCCATTCAAAGCCAACATTGGGGGGAGGTTTCAATGGATTTTATCAATTTTTTACCCAAGTCTGAAGGAAAGAGTGTTATCATGGTCGTAGTTGAAAGACTTACCAAGTATGCACACTTTTGTGCATTATCTCATCCATTTAAAGTGAGTACAATTTCTACTGCATTAATGGAAACAACTCAAAATCTATATGGAAACCCAAAGATTATTGTAAGCGACAAAGATTCCATTTTCACTTGAAATTTTTGGATAGAATTATTTTCCTGTCTTGGTACTCAATTAGCTCATAGAGCATCTTTCACCCTCAATTTCATGGGCAAACTAAGATAGTAAACAAATGTTTGGAAGGATATCTTTGTTGCTTCGTATCTGATAAATAGACACAATGGGTCAAATGGTTGTGTTTGGCTAAATGGTGGTATAACACTTCCTTCCATACTGCAACAAAAATGACCCCATTTATGGCACTTTATGGATATCATCCACCATCCATCACATCATATTTAAGAGAGAATTCTAAGGTTCAAGTGGTGGAAGATCACATCGAGCATCAACAACAAGTTCTCCAACTCTTTAAGGATAACCTTGCCTTGGTACAGAATAGAATGAAACAACAGGAAAAATCAACATCGCAATGAAAGAAGTTTTGATGTAGGTGATTGGGTATTCCTATGGTTACAACCATATAAACAAATATCCATCAATCAAGCTAAGAAGGATAATAAATTATCACCAAAGTATTATGGTCCATACAAGGTGTTGCAAAAGATAGGTACTATGGCATACAAATTGGAGCTTCCTGCAGCTTCCCAAGTGCACCGAAATTTCCATGCTTCATGCTTAAAGAAGGTTATAGGTGACAAGTTTCCAATTCAAACAATATTTCTAGAACTTGATGAGGAAGGTAAAATCATATTGCAACCTAAAGCAGTCAAAGAAACAAGAGCTCAACATCTACAAAATCAATCAATTTTAGAGTATCTCATCAAGTCGAAGAACTTACCTGTTGAAGATTCCACATGGGAAGATGAGAATTTTATACAGAAGCATCCAGAACTACTCAAGCGTTGAGGCAACACTTTTTTGAAGGGGAGGGGCATGTTAGGTCCCTATAATACTAGTGATTCCCCCAGTACTATTGTCATTGTATCCCTTATTGTTATTGTTGTGCCCCTATTGTCTCCATATTGTTATTATTGTGCCCCATAGAGTCCCAATATTATTATTTTTGTGCCTTTATATTATTATTGTTAGCTCAACTTTGGTTATATTTGTAGGTTTTAACCCCGTACAGAAATTACCTGCATACGAATTCTAAATCACAGGAAAAATAAAAATGCGAGAGCATAACACATAAAACACATATACACAGAGATTTCCCACTGGATCTCAAAACCGAGACTACCAGCTTGTTTTTTTTTTTATTATGTTCCTTTCAATGTTACAATACATATTTATACATGCCGAAGCATCCAATACCATGGACCGAAAAACCATCATGTCCAATACCATGGAGAAAAAAACCATCGATCCAATACCACGGACCGAAAACCATCGCGTCCAAAAAACATGTGCGAAAATCATGCATAAAACCATAGGTGGGTCCACCCAACCTAACATAGGGTCCAAAACCAATATTTTCCGAGGCGCTGCCCCGAACCCCATAAAGTGGGGTTACGGGTACCCCTCAAACCCCCTGGTAACTATGTGGAAAAAATATAACGCAACCCAACAATCTCCCACTTGTTGTTTTCTTTACACAGGGGGCCACAGGAGAGCTTAGTCATTTTTCCAGCCCTGAAATGCCCATTGTTTCTCTACACCAAGAGAACTTCTCAGAGCTCACAAATTTTGTAAATGCATTTGCAATATTCTTCAAAGTGTCCACCTTTAACAGCAACACCTTTTTGTCTTTTATCATATCTCTCACAAAGTGATACTGAACATCAATGTGCTTTGTCTTTGAATGATAAGCAGGGTTCTTTTCCAAGAAAATTGCACTTT
>APFE030105230.1:27582-48483 GCA_000404065.3 Pinus taeda | reverse complement strand
AAATTGTGGGCCCCGTTTTGGGTAAATTGGTACATCAATTTCCCGGGGTCGTAAATTTGGCATACGATCTCTGTTTGATGCGTATGATAGCTCGTTAGAAAGATATATATGAGAACTACCACTTTGGGAAGGGAAACATCTGTCCATGGACCCATGTTTCCCCCAGATTTCCTAAAAAACATCGTTTAGGGCCTCAAAACGACTCCGGAAGTTCAGTCTCCGAAAAACTGCTAAAAATAGTAAACTGTGCTATAATTTAGGAAACTGAAAACGCTGAAAGAGACAATTGTGGGGGTCCAAATGGGATAGGTGGGTGGCCACCAACATCCACCTGGATCAGGCCTTTACATAAAAATTCTTAAAACTAAGTTACAAGTAACCATGATGTACAAGTGATAAGTATTCTAATATTGTAACACAACACTAAGCATTTCATATAGCTAAGATTGTTGAATTGAAATGTTATAGTTGCTTTAATTCAAAAGTAATGATTATGTGACATAATCAGGAGGCTCACATGTTCTGAGGTCATATTTATTATAAGTATTACGTAACTTTATTGTTGCAACCGAAACAAACATTTGATGTATATGGTATTAGACAATAAAGGCATTGTAATTGAAGATGTTGTCAGTAATTCACTCATAGAACATGACATAATGTTGTAGCCACTGCTATCTGTTCCATGTGAACTTTATGAAAAATTATCAATAACTAGTGACGAGTGTGGGCTAATGATCATAATAAAAGTGCCATTGTTCGTATGTGTCCCAATAATTCATTGTCGAAATACCCATATTTTTTATAACAATAACTCATATATAGCGAAATTTTCTAGTGAGTTGATTGCATGTAAATCTCCAAAGTAGTCATGCTTGAGCATGTGGAGATTGTGGTATCAAAAGTGAAGGAAAAATACATGTATATGCATGATAGCATCTAGATGAAAGGAAACTTGAGGAAACTTGGTATTGTGAATGATGAAGAGAACTTAAAGAGATTTTGTTGAAACCTCTAACACAATTTCTACCATTGGATCAACATTCCAAGCCATGACATCAACCAATTGATGAACCATGTGGAAAAATTGTATTGGAATTTATTATTCCAATAGGTAAGAAATTTAAATGTTGATTGGTACAATTGAGGTATAGATGCAGGGCTAAATAAAATCACCTAACACTAGATAGAAAATTAGATAATAAAGAAAACCATGGTTGTATAATTGGTGCATTTTTATGTAATAATAGATATATCCATTCATGGTCATGAATTGTATGTTTTACCATAGTTTCACTGAGTGGTCATTTAGATAGAAATGCTTTAAAATGGATCATGTTTAACATCCATGCATATAATGGGCTATATAAATATACCATGCAAGCACATGTGTGTGCAACATTATAAACTTGTAAGAATATTGTATTATCAAATGGTATAGTAAAAAATTTCATCCATAACTACTTTGAATTATACATGGCCAACCGGCTATTCGGGCATAAAAAGGGAAAAAGTAAAACATACAAGGTGAATTAATGATCTACTAAATATTGAGTTAATAGTGTACTTTAAAATATTAAGTAGGAGGTATGATCAAAATGAAAATATGCATGAATACAATACTATGTGATTGATATTGTAACCACATGACATTTGGAATTGATTTACACATCACACAAAACTTTCTTAATTACATAGATGAAGCATTTTAAATTAATGTTGGTATCGTACTAACATGGTGGAAAAATATGTGGATAAAGTTTATGTCATGCAAGTGATACCATAAGGATGGTATTATAGGTTGTACCACAGTTGGACTATGTACAACAGTACATATGGGACTATACGACTACATATGCCACAAGGCTGAAAAAAATGAAATGTGTATTGGTGTGTATAACATACCTTGTGTGGAGGTATGCATTAGTCATTGGGTGGATGTCTAGCCAGGTAAAGAAACCTAGAGGTTACCCAGAAGAAGGAAAGTAAGTTTGGTATAAGTAACTATGGTTAATCACAAGTTGGCATACATACAATTATGATGAATGTAAGTATATGAATAAATATTGTGATGTGAAATAAACTATTATGACCTTGTAGGCATATTAATGTGGAAAATATGCTAACTTATGCATTGTATGTGGAAATACTACAAGAAGCAGGTGTTCGATAGGAGCACAAAGGCTTGAAAGAATGAAAGCAGAGAACATGCATTCCTCAGAGAAAATAATTGATAAGCAATAACCGCTTTAATAATATTAAGTAACAGATTATGATACTTATCATAGTTAAACTTCTACATCTATAAATTTTTGCAAATGGTTTGAAAAAATGGTACAAGTAGCTATGAAAGGAAAGCAGTACATGAGACTGATGTAGCTATGGAAGGAGAGGCGCTACGAGCGCTCCCCATGATAGATGTACATCGGAGAAAAATTGCATCGAATAGTAGATCCATGAGAGCTATTGATTTAGAAACCAGCTACCTGTGAATGAGGACATGATGAAGTGATACATTGAGGATGGTGTAAAAATTTTAGGGGGGGATTATGTAACACCTCTCCCTTGTTTACTACATTATTGTAAACCTAAGCTAAGCTAAAGCTAGGTATGATATGCTCCCTTGTCTATTAAATGTTTGTAAACCTAAGCTAAGGAAAGCTATGTTTGATACCCTCCCTTTTTCGGTTAAAATATTCAAAACCTAAGCTGAGTAAAGCAAGGCGATATGTAATATGAAAAGAAAATCTTTTATTAAATAAATTAATAAAATAAATCACTTGGAGGGTGGAGAACCAATAGAGCAGAGATGCTATACAAATCCCATGAGGAATGGGATAGAGATGAATCATTCATGATAAGCTTCTAGATGTGATTCTAAATAAGCTTGGATGGATAGGATATCGATCATATGGATGGGAGATAAAGATCCATCGGACATAAAATATTTGTGGGAGATAAAGGCAAGGTTTTACATGAAAAAGCATCGTGGGAGATAAAGACGAGATTTTTCGGATAAGACCTAGGCAAATGGAAAAATACATAAAGCATGATGCTGCTAATGGTAACTAAATAATGAAAGATGGTATTAAATACCGAGTTCATCGATCAATTGAGGACAGTTGATCTTTGGCAAGATCTTTAGCTCAGGGGGAATCAGAGGTGATTCATGGCTGGATGGTCGTGCTTCTCCCTCCAAGTGAGATTTAGTTGGTGTCATTTGCATGGAATGTTTATACGTTGAATCTTACTCTCTCTCTCTCTATTACTATTCCAATTTTGCTATTTGGAGTTTTCTTAGTTCTAAGCATAATTGAATGAGTTACATATTCTTAAGTATTAATAGATTAAATGGTGTTTTCCTGTATTTTGTTGAGATTTACTTGCATCGTATCGTGTTTATATTTATCCATACTTGAAGTCAAATCATTTACCTCAGATATGTTGATGGTTGATTTCCTATCTTTATATTTATTACGTATTGTTATAATGGTTAAATAATTCACCTCAAGGGTATAGACGTTGTGTAGTCAATGAATGTATGCATATAAGTATTATTTCACTTTAAATAGCGATGAAGGAGTTGTTGAATCTAATCTTAGACCTCATTAAATTATCTCAAGGAAAATCGAGTGTCTCTAACTTATTTGATATTATTTATACAATAAGACTTTTGTAAATGCAAACAATTATGGAGTAATGTTGTGAGCTGTATAATGAGGTAGTATTTTCTATGCCCTACATGATCTATATCAATTAGACACAATAGACTCATAAGCATATTCTATTACGTGCTAATGAGGGGGTTGTCAAAGATTTTAATGGTTTTGTGTTATGATTTTCCTTAAGGGTTAATCTGAATTATAAACTCTCACAACTGGATGTAAATGTTCTACTAGTTGGGAAATACTGCAGGTAATCTTGCATGTGCATACTAAACATTAGTAGCTTTGTAAGCCCATGCGAGCAGCAAATGTTTTATTGTTGTTACTTGGAATGTTGCATGAAGACATAAAGTTATGGTAAGGGTTGCATATCGAGAGAGCATATGATATTACACCCGTAGTATATGACTCATCACATGGATCTCTCACAGTAGTTATGATCCTTGATTCACTGAGCTAGTGATAACTATGAAATCTTAACCGTAACTAATACAAAATTTTTAAATTTTATGGGTTCTAAAGCCTATTTTTCTAGGTGGGCTAAGGGGGTTCGTTATAGTTACAAGAAAGAAGATAAGAAGGACAAACTTGGATGTTCTGGCTCAAGTTTCTGAGAGAGACATGACAGAGAAAGACTTCCAGTTTTGAATTTTTGCATGAGGACATGCAATGACCTCTGTGTAGGGGAATGTTGAGCCTAATGATTCCTTCATTTTGACACTCTCCCTTACCTATTTCTCCTTTCCTTGACCATCTTCATCAACTCAATACGCAACAAACTACAATTTTTTTACATGATAAGGTACTTAATTGTTGTATCTTCCATATTTAATAATTTTCCTTGTTATTGAGTTAATATTTGTATTAGCTATCGAATTCACACAATTCTCCAGCTAATGTGTGTTTTGTAACCGATTCCAAAGTTTCCTAGGATCGAAGGTTGTACCTAAGAGGAGAAAGATACGGATAGGTGTAGATTTACCCCTTTAACAATTTCCACATATTTATCCGAACTGATCATCAAAAAAAATTTTGATTGCATGGTCAAAGGGTAAAGTGAACTTGTTGCTAAACAGACGAGCGAGACTCTGAAATTCCTGTGCTTCACGATTTTCTTTTCCAAATAGAAAATCATGAGAAATGATATCTCGATATTTGTTAGAAGCTTAATTCAAAACTTTGTTGTCTAGGCCAGGAATAAAATCCCCGAACAGTTATTAACACGGGATTTTATAAATACCATCCAGAAAACATGAATACGGGGGTAATATTTATATGGAACCGTATTGTTTCAAATTTTATTTTATCTGTTATTGAAGAAGGAAGCTTTGATGTGTAGCTAGATATTTGATTAAAATTTTGTGATCGACTATTTGTGGGGTACCCCTACAAATAGTGAAGGTTTTTCATATTTTGTATCTTTTCTTTATCATTTTGCTAGTTGCTCATATGTTTTAAAAAATGTTCTGCAATTTTGATTTCAATCAGATAGTGGTAGAAATATTTCACTAATCATTCCTTTTTCATGTTGATTTATATTGATGCTAATGGTAGTGTAATCACTTGTCATAAATTTCTTTATAATTTCAATGTGTTTCATTTCAAAGCTTGAGTGATTTCTTTATAGTTTTATTTTATAGTATTTCATTTCAAAGCATGAGTGATTTCTTTCTGGTTTTTATTTCAAAAACATGAGTGATTGATAATGAGTAAATGTTTGGTTTTCATTTTTAATAGAAGTGAATTTCATTTTGGGTTTTTATGAAAAGTATTGATGGAATGTTAGATGAATAGTTAATCTTTTAAAGATTAAATTTGGGTTGAAATGGATCATAAGTTTTCTTAACGATATAGTGTGAGTTTTCTTTAAGTTTCATTTTGCAATTGTGAAGGGCATTTTTTATTTCATTAGAAAGGTGTCAGGAAATTTAGGAATATTTAATGTGTCAAATCCATTTTATTTGAAGAGTAATATAGGAATGAAAAATATCCTTACAAGTAATTTTCAATAACTCAATCATGCACATTAATAATCTCATTTAACAAAAAGGACTTCTAGCATATATAGTGCACTTGCATTTCACAGGTTTACCAAATCTAGTGGATAACTTATGTAACAATTTAAGATAGTTAAATTGACAAACACTGAGTAACTTAATTTTATATCAAACTTTAAAGAGATATCAAGTAATTAAAAGAAAAAGAAAAAAAACACAACTTGTATTTTCACTCTTAAGTGTAAAGAAGGTTTATAATTCAAAATATTTTAATATAGTACTTAAGTAAGATATCTCAATATCCATGTTGACTCATATATTTCAATACCAACTTGCTAGAGAGAGAGTGCTTTAATGTTGTGCATAGTAAAGTATTTTAATGTTTAAAAAAATAAGTAATTAAAATTTAGAAAAAAATAAAATAAAAAATCAACTACTTTTTAATAACAAAAATTATATTTCATTCAATTTTTAATATAAAATTAATATTTGGAAATGGCTAGAGCTGATTTCTTCATGGCTATGGCTAAATATGATCACTTTCTAACTAAACATAACCACTATGTCGCTATAGAGATTAAGGAAGAATAACTATCATTATGCAAGCAACAATGACCCATTATGCTTTTTTTATCATAATAGAGCTTACCACCTGATATTTAATTATGCAAGAAACAATGACCCATTATGCTTTTTTTATGATAATAGAGCTTACCAACTGATATTACGAGCTTACCAACTAATAATAAATCTTACTAGGGAACAACCCATTCACTTTTTAGTATGAAGAAGTTGTACAATTCTTATCCCTTATTTTTTTTTATACATCTTTTATGAGGGAGTTGTTGTCGCCTAAAATTATTTTTAAAATAATAAAATAATACATACATCAACAAATTAAAATTAGTAATAGTTAAAAAATAAAGTAATACATAAATAAAATTCTTCAACTTCCATAAATAATAAAATAATACTTACATCAACAAATTAAAAATTAGTAACATTAAAGAAAGTTAAAGTAAGACGTACCTAAAATACTTCAAATTTCATAAATAATAGAGTAATACTTACATCAAAAAATTACTAAATGGTAACACTTAAGAAAAATTAAAGTCATCCATCAATCAAATACTTCAAATTTCATCTCAATTTACATCAACTTTATCTAGAGAGATAAACTAATTAAAAGTATAAAGAAATTATTACTTTTTGTTTTTGTAAGATTTGAAGGACTAATCTTCATCATGTCTAATATATCACTATGATCGAGGTGGGCAATTGAACCAGTGACTTCACATCAAGGAGTGTCTTACCAGAGCACTGGACCACCATCTATCCAATATTCTGTGGAAGATTCACTTTTAGGTATGAGGGAGATACGTAATTCCTTTTGTTGGCTTGACGAGGCCTGACCCAAGTTCAACATTAATTAGCCAAACAAATCCCTACACTACTGGCCCTTTCGGTATCAGCCTGCATAGTGTGGACAAAAGTCTCACCTGAAGTAGAATGGGGGGCTGCTGGAACCAGGTTCTCGCACCCTCGGATGGTTGTGATGTTGTTTGGTTACCTCTATTCATGCCTTCATGTAGGTCACTTCACTCTAGGGCTTGCAAGATGAGCCCTTTATTTTATCCTTTAATACTTCCGCAAAAGGGTATGATTCACCTTCACGTAGCCCTAGCCTACTGCTCAGGTACTTTTGTTTCACTATGGCGGCGTGCTGTGGAGATTCCCAAATTACTCTATGTAACTTGCTTATCTTATCCAATAATTATAGTTATCACCGCATAAATAGATAATCATAATTGTGTCCAATTATTTAATGTAATTGTATTCATTCACGCATCACATAAGCACAATAAATGAAATTCATATATATCATATAAAGATACAATAATAGAACAAAGACACAGGAATTGTAGAATATATTTCTTTGTTAATATCTTGCAAGTGTTTACAACTCTATCCACCTTGTGCACAAAGCTGTAGGGGTCTGCGCATGCAGCTCCGGACCTCTACCCTAGGCCTCTTTGCACTCAGCTGCAAAGCCTCTATCTACACCACAACCCAAGACTTAGACTTCCTACTTCAGAGCTATGACTCTCTTACATCTTTGATCATTCTATTGATGCCTTTTACTACTTAGACCTTAGCTCTTTTTATAAAATCCCATGGTCCGCAGACCATGGGTAGATCTCTTACAGCCGACTTTACTTTACAAAACTAAGGGTAGACTACCCTTTATGACACATAACACCTTCACGCTCTATGACCACAAAATTCAATGTCTTTAGATTTCTATTATAGAATTTGACTCAAACATGGGATTTTAGCCACAAAACTACCCTTAGGGGATCCCGCTGCCAATAGCCCCCCAACACAATCATCGTGACTCACCCTCGAGTCAGTCGATAAGCGCAGAGATCTTTGCATGAAGCCCATCCAGCTCAACCCGTATGAGCACTACCTCGGTCGTGCACTGAGTTGTCACCTGTTTCACATCTTCCACTATCTTGTCGGTCACTGCTCCTGCACTGTGAGCTTGAATGTTAATTTGTTGCATCACTTGTAGAGTTGCAAGCTTGCCTTCAATATTTTATGTGATTGTGTAAGCTTCCTACAGCCAAGGCCTTAGTCGTGCCTTTAGCACTGCTTCCTTGTGCATCACTGTGTCCACCTGTTCCTTCAAGAGATTGGCATCCTGCATCTTAGCGAGCCTCTGTGTTAGCATGAAGGTTTGCGTTGTGCCCTTAACTTCATCGTAGCACTTTCGTATCTTGCGTGCTTTCATCTCGAGCCTCGGTATATTTTGGTCCTCCTGCAAGCTTCTCAAGACCTCAAATGATTACTCGAACAACTATGTGTAGTCTACTACTGTACTTTCCACCGCCATGACTGCCTTTGTGATAGTGGTGTCCTGTTGTTCCTTTTATTCTAGCAGTGTTGAGGGCTAGGCCCTCAGCTATCGCTCATTGATTTGTAGATTCAACTCCAGCTGAACCCGCATGATCTCCATCCGAGTGTCGTGGACCATTGTGGCCAAGTTGTGGATGTGAAACTTGACTGGCTCTTCCTATAAAATGGACAACTCTCGGACCATTCTACATGCCTCCTCAATGACCTACATGATTTTCTTGCTCTGGTTGGTCACCTCAGTCTCAGCGTTGATGGCAAGATTTCTTTCTATGGCCATATCTTCATTGTTGATCTGTTGTTTGCTAATCACCTAGAGGGCGTGGTGCTCTCAGGCCCTCATTTGTGCAATTAATCCATCCTGCAAGAGGTGGAGCACTTCATGTGGAAGTCTTGCCAGGTTCAACCCAACTCCCTTCAAGGTGCTGACAGTGGGACTGTTAGCCTCATTTTCCATGGTCAGTGCTTGATCTAGTAGCACTATCACACTAGAAGCCTTCATGCACAGCATATCGACAGCCTCTAACGTGCCAATGGCCAAGTTGGTAGACACTGCACTAGCCTGTGACACATGGGTTTGTAGCTCCCATAACCTGGTTTGGATAACCCCTAGTATGATCTATGCTACTGTTCAAATTGCTGCAAGGCCTCTATGGTGACATCTCTGGCTATGTCACTCATATCATGTAAGTCACCTTCCATCAATGTGATAGGGTCCAGTGAGGTCTTGGTCACCTTGAATTTCTTTCTAGGCCCTGCCTTCTCCAGCTTTGTTGGCCACTTAATTCGATTGGACGTCTACTGAGGGTCCACATCATGTTGTTTTGTTTCTTCTTCTTCTATCGCAGGCGAAGGTGACCATGCACCTTTATCAAAGCTACGCTCTATGGCACCCGCATATCTACCCGCCTGTTTTTCTACCTGTTCTACTTGGGCCTTCCCAGTGGCCTCCTTTTTCCCCTTCGTGACCAAATGCACCATCTTCAACTTGGCCTCCTCCTTATTCTTCTGCATGGTGCACTTACATCCACCCACCACCAAGTCCATTTTAGTGGGCCACTACATTGGTCATTGATCAAGCACAATATCGATCGCGTCATCTGTGGCTAGGTTCAGCAAGTCGTACCACTTTTGCGCAGGGTCACCATGGGTGACAATCATAGCTTGCGATTGACAACCATCCTAATATTAATTTCCATCAAGATCCAGAAGATCTTGTTGTCCCAAACTCGGTACGCATCATTGGTCATCAACATCAAACTCTACTTCACTGGTTTAGGGAGGTCTAGCATGACTAAAGGTAATTGACTATCCTCTGGTAGCTCCCACACTAACAACACAATCAATGGAAATAGCCACGCATAGTGGAATGTCTTGCTTTTCTCTTGCACTTCATAGTAGTTCATTAGGAACTCTCCGCGAACGTAGTTCGACCAGTTGAACTGGACTCCTTCCACGAATTGCTCTACGAGCACAATGATAAGAACTAGCACCTCATCGGCGCAACACTTCCACATCACCTTCCCTGCAAGGTTCTACATTTCTACCTTCACAGTGGGGTTGTAGATGCTAGAGATAGTGTACCCATGTGGCTTCTTCACCAACTTCAATTTCTCCTTCATTGATTTTGCGAGAGCTTGCTCACCACCCTTGCCACCAAAGATCATTGCTAAATTCTCACTTGTATAAGGTAGGCATGTTATTTAGTGAATCAACATATTTGTGGTGGGTATCAGCTCCTCTAGCCACAGACTCCCATCATGCACCAAGCACAGTAGTTGCTTGATGACTAAGACTATCACTAGGGTACAGTTATAGTGTGACACCCAGAGCAGGTTAAGCAATCCTTCCTTCTTTACCCCCTTGAGCCACCTTCGTGGCTCCGAGGTGTTCATTCTCAAATTTGTATCTATGATACAGTGCATCAATTGCTCGGTCACTAGGTATGAGAACTTCTCGTGGTCTACCAAGTCCTAGTCTTCGAGCTTCATTATCAACACCTATGCCGAACGTAGACTGTCGAAAGAAATTTCATCTAGTAGTAGAGGGGTTTGCAGCGGAGTCTTACTCTAAATAATGTCCTTTCAGACCTTGGACTTAAGCTTGCGTGGAGGGACATACTCCGGAAACCGCATAATAAGGTTCACACCCTGGGTTTCAACCTCTTATAATTTAACTCCTACATCCTCATCGTCTATTAGGATGTCTTCAATATCCTCCTCCTCTGCTTCTAGATTTATATCCTTGCCTTTCTCCTATGCAATGGGCTTTGGTGGATTTCTCCTTTGTGATGCACGCACTGGTATGGTAGGCTGCTTACCCTTCCTATCCTTCACAGTTTCCTTTGTTAGGGTTGGCTTTTGTCTCGGTATCCATGGTGATTTGGGGACTTCTGCTAATACAATGGCAACCACACGGGCAGCTTCTTTGGCTACCATACCAATTTCCTACACATTCTCCTCACCTGCCACTTCTTCATTGTCCATAGCTTCTGCGTGTGTCAACATGATGCTATTCACTAGTTCCTATGTCTCCTTTGACAATTGTTCAAACGTTAGACTCACTATCAGAGCTTGAAAGAATTCACTGTTCATGTGCACTTGAGAGCACAACAACTCAATTCTCAAAATGCCAAGTGTTTTGCACTGGGCAAACACTTGTAATTTATTGAGCATTTCGAATTGAAATCCGACTATTCCCCCCAAAATGGGTTCATTAATCCTAGATTGGCAGAAGATTTTCAGTGATCTAAGCCATAAATTTCTTCTTAAATTTCAGTCGCCCACTCCATTTGGCCTCTCTTCTACTATCCTTTCATGAATAGTGACTTTAATGGTCCCTTTCCAGTCAACCTGCGCAATTTCTCCCTGGGTAGCAGAGCTCCCTTCAGGTTGCCGCGAACCCAGTGACACTTCCTTACTTTGCACCATTCTCCAATCGCACAACTCCCCAACCCGGGCTATGTAGTTTATATTCCCGCACCACCTTCCAGCTACCTAGAGTGCTAAGATTGTACTACCTTCATTTAGTCACATGACAGGACCGCTGGTGTATGGCTTCAAGCAACTGCCATTCACCTTTCCTAGGAAGGGTTCTCCATTCAATTTGACCAGTTGTACCACTCCTCTGTCAGTAATCTCTTTAGTAACATAAGGCCCTAACCAGTGCATCCTGAACTTCCCTCGAAATTTATTAAACTTACTATCATATAACAAAACCAGGTCATTTACCTTAAATGAGCATAGCTTAATGTGCCGATCATGCCATGCCTTTTCATGTTGCTTTTGGACCTTCTGGTGAAATCTAGCCAAAAAGATCTCTTCTTTGATCTCATCCAGTTGTGTGAGCTTCTCCTCCAGTGCTCCGCGATCCATCATACCTGTGAGTGCTACTATCCATAGAATAGGCACAATATATTCCGTAGGCATTACTGCTTCAACCCCATAGATGAGGCTAAAGCGATTTTTTCCAGTCAACTTCTTGCATGTCATTCAATAAGCCCATAATACTACAGGTATGTGTATGTCCCAATAACTTCGTTGAGCATTACAAACCTTCGTCACCACATCTTCAAGCACTTTGTTGGACGCTTCCATCATCCCATTACCCTGTGGGTGATAAGGTGTGCTCTTCTAGCGGTATACTTGAAACTCCTCTATTAGCACGCTAATCGTCTCATTCAGGAAGTGTGTACCACGATCACTAATCAAGATCCTCAGATATCCAAATCGAGTCAACACATGCTCAAAGAGGAACTTCGTAGCAGTCACACCTATGCAATCATTCACTGGCTACACTTGTACCCAACGAGTTGAATACTCTATCACGGTGAAAATGTACCTTTCTCCTATGTTTCCTTATGGTTGAATGGGTCCCACAAATTCTATCGCCTATTTATGAAAGGGTTGCAACATCATCTGAGGATTCAAATGCATGTCATCTCTCCGCGATGGCCTTCTAGTCCTTTGACACACATCACACTTCTTGCAATATGCTTTTGAGTCCTCTTGGAGGGTTGGCCAACACAACCCTGGATGTAGAGCCTTCTGCATGGTCAGTCTCCCTGCATAGCGTCCTCCTGCGACACCCCCATGAGTGTCTGTGAGGATGCTGCTTCTTTCAAACTCTAGTGCATACCATCACAATATCTCATTATTCTGCATCTTGTACAGCTGCCCAACAATGACAGAGAAATTTGTCATGCACACCACTAATTCTTTCTTCTACTAGATAGTGTATCATTTCGGTGCAGTACCTATCTTTAGGAACTATATTATATCCTCAAAATGAACATCTTCTATGTGTACTACAAATAGTTGCGCGTTAAGTAATCCTTCTTCCAAGTTAGCGAGCTCCTCCCCTGTTTCGATGCACAACAAATGGTCTGGTCCTGCGTTCAATCATTTAGGGTTCACAACAACTTCAAAATCATATTCCTGGAACAATAAGAGCCACCTGCAGATTCTCCCCCAAAGCACAGGCTTTTTGACCACGTACTTCAGTGGGAATTGATCTGAATACATCTTAAAATAACCTCCCAGTAGGTAATGCCTACTTTTGGAGTGCATACACCATAGCTAGCCCTTCACGTTCATTGGTAGAATAGTTATTCTCTACTTTGGATAATATTCGGCTTATGAACACGATAGGATGGTCCAAGCCTTCTCTGCTATCCTGTGTCAGTACTGCTCCCAGTGCTATACATGACACATCCAAATGTACATGAAACTCTTTCTCCCAGTCTGGGAATACTAAAATCAGTGTGGTGACCATCTTCTCTTTCAATAGATCCAATATCTTCTTGGAGTCATCATTCCAGCAAAATGTGACATCCTTCTTCAACAATTTCTCCATAGGCGCGGTGATCTGGGGATAGCCTTTGATAAACTTGTTGTAATATCTTGTATGTCCCAGAGCAGTGCGCAACTACTTTACACTCCGCGGTGCTTCCAAGTTTAGTATCACCACAATCATCGCAGGGTCTTGTACCACCATTAGACTTACCTAGTCAGATTCTTCCATGGGCTCAATGATCCCTGTAATGATCATCTTGTCTAGCTCTAAGCGGACTTTCTCCTTACATTTCATATTGATACAATAGGTCCTTTTCTTAACCAGCTTTGTGTTAGGCTTCAACCTAATCTTCATCATTCCTTAGTCCCTAATTATCCCCTCCAGATCCATGAAATTGGTAGGGAATAAGTCCTGGTATTCACGGAGCAATTCAGTGACCTTATCCACCGTCGCATCATCCCAGTAGTCTCCAATCTTTGCGAATTTGGATTCAGCCTCTATACCAATGTTTACCTGTTTCGTTTTGAATGATGCGGTTATATCAGGGTTCTCAATTTGCAGTGCTTGAACCTCACGATGACCCTCTATCTCTGGAATGTTAATCTTCCACGGATCCTCATTCTCTTCTTCAGTAGTTACATTATAAAATTCTAGAATGTGACTCAACTAAGTAACCCATTTAGGCTAAATCAGGGCTAAAGGATCCTGTAGAATCCTGAAGATTGTTGCTTTCACTTCTTGTAGTACTTCATCAATACTGTCAAACCTGTCCTCAAAACTAAATTTCATCATGAATCCATCACACAGGATATCCCATTTGCCTCTCCCATGGTAGAGCTCAATTTCTACATACCAGTTCATCGGGACGATATCCAGGGTGTGACAGAGCAACTTCAACAATTCAGGTTGGGAATTTTCTTTGTAAGCCTAGGTCCATTTAGCCAAATGCACGTGCCGGTAATCCTGCACATGATACTTATGTGTCATTCATATCTTCAGCTTCCAAAAGTGAGTTCTCATCATTCTCTTACATTCGCACACATCATCAAAGCATCCCTTTTGTGTACCCCACCATCTTGTGGGTGTAGCGCGCAGTGCCTAGTCCAATGCCTGGAAGTGCTACTTTTCTCATACCTCCCTTTCAAATGCATCCAAAAAGAGATCTACCTCATTCAAACCATCATAATTAGGTAGATTTCTTACTTCTAAGGACACACAGTGTAATGATTAGGTCATCATGTTGCAGTTCAGTGTAGTAACTTCATGTAACCAGTTCTTCCAGCACTCTAACTCTTCATTGGAGTCTGAGGTGTAGAAACTCTCGCGATCCCAAGTAACCCATCCATCTGTAGTGGAATTTACCCAATCTTTATCTCTCGCCAATATCTTATAGATCTATTCCAAATTGTCATCGCTTTTATACTCGCGGACTGGTTTCGTATAGTGCAATCTCTTAGCAGTATCTAGAGGTACTATTACATGTAGCGATTTCTTCTCAAACATCATCTTCCACTTCTTTAGATTAATTACCTGTTAGAGACATTTTTGGGCACTGCGATCCCAATCATATATGTAAATAAACCAAGGGCTTCTAAGTCCTTGAAAGTGTTGCTTCACACCCTAAAGGAGCAAGATCAACTGATTACATCATCTCCCAGAAGTTCTCTATGGAAAACTACTCAAAATTGGTAGAATCTAGACCATACAGGTTGCTTAGTGCTAAGGGTACGATGCATCTCACCTTCTCAGTGCAAAAAGTACGATGCACACTGGAAAGCCCTTCTATAGAGTGCAATCGGAGAGTGTAGAAAAATGGCAGAGACAGTTTGCAAGGTGGATTATCATGGAATCTTCCAGAAACTTCTCTTGTGACCATTGCCTCTCTGAATTCGCCCAGGGATGAGTAAGAGATCATCAATCTGCAAGTGGAATGAAGAACTATTAGAGAGAGGACACTAATAAAAAACATAGCAGCTGAATCACCCCCCTACAAATATATATATATGGATCCCTCATCACAGAGATCCAAAGGCTGGAATCTTGTATCTTGTAAGGAAGTGTTGTTGGTTTCTTGGTGCAATATCATAGTGTTGGGTGATCTAAGATTTTCATGAGGTGAAGAAGGGCTATCATGCTAGGAGGATGACGCTGGGTCAGAACAACTGGTTGTAATCCTCTTTGCTATTCTCGATATTAATAAAGTTATTCAAGTTTTCCTCCACATTCTTGTATGTTTGATGATATATGCAATTGTGTGGTCAATATATATCTGGTCCTATATTGTTTATGATTGTAGATCTCTGTTCTTCGATGGTATTATGCTGCTTGACTCCACAGGTGATCTTTGAAGCTAGGTAAGCGAAGAACGAGTGGAAAAGATTTGTCAGAAGGGAGAGGAACCAAGCAAGGAACCAAGTGCAAGACTGAGGTTGGTGTCCTTTGTTCCCCTCTTATCTACTTCTCATAAAGGAAAACGAAAGTAGTTTTGGTTTGCTTGTTTCTAAGATAGCTACTCGTCTTAGTGGGGCTAGCAGCTCCGAGTGGACACTAGATTTCCCGATAACAAAATGGCGACTCCACTGGGGATTGAACCTAGAATCTCTAGTTTCACAGACCAAAGCCTTAACCATTCGGCCAGTTTGACCAGTAGTACACCTGAGAGCACCAGTTGTTGCTCCAGTAGGAGAGGCTATGGGGAGGGCCATCCTTCGCGACCTTGATATTGTTGAGACTCTTTCAGCATTGTAGGATCAGGTCGAAGGTCTCACTCTTGATATTCTAGACGTGAGGACCGACGAGCTACCTCGGAGGTTGTAGTGACATACTACTGGTGTGCCGACTCAATGGATTAGGCTTTTACGCATGATTGCATAGGCGGTGACTTGTTATCACCAGCATCACTAGACTAGGGTGCCCCCTAGAATTTTGAGTTTTGGGTCATTTGACCTATTTTTTCTTGGTTAGAAAACATTATGTGTAAACCATAAAAAATTATATATATATTTTTGATTTTCGGAGCTTTATTTTGGTTATGTTACATGATCCTGATCCAAATATTGATTCAATGCTTCTTTTTATAAATGTCACAAATGTCTAATTTTCCAATGAGTTTGTTAGTGTGTTTAAATTTCTGGAAATATGTTGATATTGAATAGAATCGAACTGTCTTTCCAAAATACTGACCCTTAGGAACATGCGATAGATAGTTGGATTCCATACAAAGTAGATACGACTGAGTTGTAGAATGACGAGTTGTGTGTCTAGCCTGACGACAAGTCAGTGTATTCCATGTGTGATGGAATCAGAGAGGAGTTCTATCAATGTCTTGTATTCAACGATATTGTTCATTGACCTACCAATACATACCCCTCTGAAACTCACTAACTCACCGCTGGGATCGAAGATGGCCCAGGCCGTAGAAGATAGGCTCCGTGAACTATGACTCGCTCCGTCGGCATATCCAACAAATGGTTCCAATAGGTTCAACATCTGCAACAAATGCAAAAAGTGAATTACCTAACCAAAACAATTACCCTTAGTGAAAACAAAAATGTAACAAAAGCATAGGGGTTACTACACTGAGTTAAGCATAGTAATGCTTGAGGTACAACCCATTGCGGGGTTGCGCCAGTGGAATCCCATCGTAATCCACCAACTCATAGGCTCCTTTTGCTAATATAGACATAATAACATAGGGACCCATCCATAAAGACTTGAACTTACCTGCTCCCGACATATCGGACTCCTAGTCGTAAAGTAAGACCAGGTCACCTTCTGAGAAGACACGAGGTTTGACATTTTTGTCGAACTACACTTTGACTCATTTCTTATGGGCTTCATTAGCCAGAGTGGCATCGTGATGGGTTTCATCCAATTGGATTGATTCCAAGAAACGAGCCTCTTCTTCTAAAGTTTCAGGGAGAATGTCGACCGTGAGCTTGAGGGATGAGATTTCACACTGAACTAGAAAGATTGCTTCGAGGCCATACACCAGTTGAAAAGGTGTAAACCTGATCGCATTCCTCACCGATGTTTGGTGTGCCCACAAGGCTCAGTACAAGATCAGGTGCCAACTCTTTTTATGGACTCCAATCATCCTTTGCAGCATGCGCTTCAGGACCTTGTTGATTGCCTCAACTTTTCTGTTAGCTTGCGGATAATACGGAGTAGAGCTGTTGTGGGACAGTCCTAATTTGGCAGCCAACTCAACCCTCATGTGATTATGAAAATGCGATCCATGATCTGTGACTATGACCTGTGGAACGCTGAATATGGAGACTACATGATTGAAAAGGAAGAGGGTAGCTGTTTCACCACTGTTGTTTAATGTAGGTATCACCTCAGCCCATTTGGTAAAATAGTCTACCGCGACTATGACATACCCATGCCCCCCGGCCAAGGTGGGGTTACATGTCATGAAATCTATGCCCCATTTGGAAAATGGTCCAACAGTAACCACTGGTTGCAGAGGTGTGGGTGGTCTTCTGGTTTTGGGATTGAAGATTTGACAAGCATGGCAAGTTCTGACTGCAGTTATGCAATATTTGAACATTGTTGGCCAAAGGTATCCTTCTCGTAAAATATTTTGCGTCGTAGCATAGCCAGATTGATTCCCCCCACACGTGCCTAAATGACAATCATTCAGGACTTTTTCGGCCTCCTCATGGGTGAGGCACCTCTGCAGAAGTGTATCGATACTGCGATGGTAAAGCATATCACCGACGATCACGTAGTCTTTTGCTTGGTACCAAATCTGTCATTGTTCCACACATGAGGTATTAGACCTATATGTTTGGGTTTGGAGATAGATTATTATATCTGCATACCATGGATTGCTTGAAGATATCAGAAACGAAGATTCATCCATGATTGCTTCTTCGGATGTTGCATCGATAGACGATGATGGGAGATCACATAGTAACTCCACGAAAACCAGGGCTTTCCTCGATTCCTATTTTTTGAATTCTAGATCAAACTCTTGTAAAATCACTTCCATTTTGAATATTTCCCCCTTAGCAACTGTCGCCGCAATATATAAGTCATGGGGTTGCAGTCTGACAAAATGGTAGTTTTTCTAAAGAAGACATAGTGTCGAAATCTCTGTATTGCTTGAGTAGCTGCGAGAGCCAGTTTTTCAATATAGGAGTTCTTCATTTCTGTATCATTTAAGTTTTGGCTTAAATAATATATTGGATGTTCGATTCCATCATCTTCTTGAACTAAAACCATTTCTATGGTCGTATCCACTGTAGCCAGATATAGGTTAAAGTCTTTTTATAATCATGAGCATACATTAATGATGTTATTATTAGGGATTGCTTTAAAGCATCAAAGGAAGCTTGCGCAACCTAATCCCATTTAAAGGGTACTTCTTTTTTCAATAGACGAGTATAACCTTTAGCAAGTTCAGCGTAATTTGGAATGAACCTCCTTAGAAAGTCTGCTTTCCCTTGGAGTTTCTGAATTTGAAGCAAATTCGAAGCTGGAGGCAAATCAATGATTGCCTAAGCATTACATGGGTCAAGACGAATCCCATCCTTTGAGACCACGAAGCCAAGTAAACGACCAAAACTGACACAAAGCACACTTTTTTGCAGATTGAGTCGTATCTTGTAGTGTTGGTAACATAGAAAAATCGCTCTCAAATGCTGCAGATGATCGGTCCGCTTTCGCGAATGAGCTGGAAGATCGTTGACGTATGGTTGAATGATGTTCTTGATGTCATGGATAGCATAATCCATTGCTCTCTGAAATATTTCCCCTGCACTCTTTAAACCAAAGGGTAGCTTACAATATGCAAATATGCCCCATGAACAAATAAATGCAGTCTTTGACTGGTCTTGTGGGTGGATATTTATTTCATTATACCTGGAAAATCCATCCATAAATGAAAAGATTTCACATCTGGCACATTTATCAATTATCTGGTCAATGAAGGGTGTAGGATAGTTGTATTTCAGACAAGCTTGATTTACATCCTTATAATCGATGCACACTCTAATTTTTCCTTGTTTTTTCATTACAAGAACAATATTTGATACCCAATCGGTTAGAGGAATCGGGTAAATAAAACCAGCATGGAGGAGTTTTTAAACTTTCGCCTTGATGGCAGTGGCTTTCTTGGGGTGCACCTTCCAGAGCTGTTGTCATACTAGTTTGACATCTAGATACATCTTAATTTCATGTACAACTATGCTTGAGTCAATGCCTGGCATTTCATCATATGACCAAGCAAAGACATCTATAAACCCGTGAAAAAGAGCGTAATATACTACTAGTTTTGGAGAACAAGATTTTCTGACATGAATATTCTATACAACATTTTTTTTGGTCGAGATATTTATGGCGATAGTCTCTTAAAGATTGGACAAGTGTCACTCAAAATCCACCGTATTTATAGTATTTGACAGAAAGTCAAAAACTGAGGGATGATCAAGGTCACTGAAACTATCCTCCTGACGATCCGGAAGATGGGAACGATGGTGGTAATCTTCCCATGGGGCCCCATCAATCATCATTGACTAAACAATTGCTTCGTCTGTAGTATGTACTTGCGACCAAGGATCTAAAGGGGTGCCATATTCCTTTGACCTATCTATCCAGACACTTGATGAGTGTTGATTTGGGTTTGCCTCCCATGTCAAAAACATTGATTGGTACAATATTTCTATTGGGCTTATAGGCAATACCTATAGATGATCCATGTTAATATCATTTTTGGACATCTTTTGAATAGAAGATATCATATTGCAGGTTCCCACCGCTGCCACCTCCACCAAATTGATTGGAGGCAGTAGGGCAAAAGTCCCCATTAATGTAGGGTCTTTTAGTAGGCCTACTCTAACATTTTGAGGCGAATGAGGGCTTCCATGGATCATTGGAATGCTTCCAATAACTTGTGAACTGTTGGGGAGAAATATTTGTTGGTCGACGACAGTAATTCCTCCTTCGAAGGGAAATGTAACCTTCCTGAAGTACGTCGACACAATGGTAGCCATAGCATATATCCAGGGCCTTCCGAGTAGGATGTTGTAATCGAGGTTTCCTTCGATATCTTCAACATAAATTTCTATTGTTTTGCCCCCCAGTTCGACTTGCAAGTTACTCAATATCCCATATTGGGTGTATATTTGTCCATCAAATGCTTTTAATGTCGTCGACGATCGCGACAAGGGTGGAGATCTTAAATTTTTCCAACAACTCATTGACATAATACATGTAGATGCCCCCTCATCAATAATTGTTCGATGAACGGTTTTGTTGAGGGCTTTCACTTGAATAAGGAAAGCTAGTTGAGCTGGTAACTAAGGGTCATATACTTTGTGATTAAAGGCCACAAGATTAGAATTTGTTGGGTCAATCCCACCTATCGCTAATAATAAAGCCTGCTTTTGGGAGGGGCAATTTTGTAGTACCTCAAGTGTCGACATTGCGAACGATGATTGGGCCAGATCCTCCACTATATTATAATGTTTTGCTTCTCTGGCACGAGGATTAAACGCTGATTTGTGTACTACTCCCTTTGGCGG
>APFE030105230.1:9984-20873 GCA_000404065.3 Pinus taeda | reverse complement strand
TAAGTTGTATAATATGCCTCTTGATGCAATAATTGAAAGATATTTATAACAAAAAAAAAATTGTGGGTCAAAAATCAATTATTTCAATATACATGTTGACTAAGTACTTTTAACATTATATATATAATTTCACGAGAAAAAAATAAAATATAAAATAAAATAAAATTTCTATTATAGAAAATATTTACATATAGCATAGATACCTCCTTCATATACCCAAAATACCCACGTACCCATCAACATATTTCATACGTCTACCGTACAGTGTACTATCATAAACTCTATATTGACATTTGTTGTCACAACTCTGCTTTTATTGACAATTGAACATCAATAAAAAAACTAGCAATTGTCCAAAAGGTACAAAGAGAGGCCGATAGAACTATTAAATTAGAATTGTTGAATTTCTCAAGAAGAGATGTTGGTTCAAGCCTAATGGATGAGCAATTTGAGCTCGCTAAAGGCCTTCTAATTGTTTTTTATTATTGTAAATTTATATTGATAATTCATTGGTTTTACTTTCAAAAGCTTGAAGGAATTTGAAGAGTAGGTATAGAATTGCTTTGTGGGATTTGATCCCAAAATACTTAATTTGTAGATATATACTCAACAGTTGAAAGGCTTAATTGGTTTGTGGAAAACTTTTTTTTCTTGGACTGGATCATTGTGCAATCACTTTTCTTTAGATGTTTTGCCGAGTGAGAAAACTTAATGCAGATGCGATTAAAACGAAATCGCCAATGTTCAATGTCAAATCCTTCCCTTCCTGTTATAACTCCGATGGCAAATTAAATATAAATCAAAATGAACATAAACTGATAGTAAATATCTATATCATAACCTAGAGGAACTGCCTAAAGTATAAATCCGAAATTTAATAGCTATTGGAAAGACAGAGCAAATCTAATTAGATAAAACACTCTCAAACGCTTCATAGGATGACTGGCCTAATCCTGCTGCTGATTTTGATATTGAGATTTATTTGAGGAGCCAGGACGGCTACCTTGTTCCGTAGATTCAATCAACAACAATTGAGGAGAAGCCCGACTCGCGTGGACTCCATGCGTATAGCCATAACCAGCTGGATAAGTCTCCAAAGCATAAGATTGTTTATTTAAATAAACCTAAAAACCCAAATGAAAGTGTAAAAAACAACCAAAACAAAAGACAATTCAGAGTTGGTCATTTATTATTAAAGGACAAAGAAGGGGAAAATAAAATTATAAAACAAATATTCCAAAGGTTAAAAGCCACGGATCCAACCGCCGAGCCAAGTTTTAACCACAACCCATTTCGCCTTTCTAACAATTTCAATCAAAATCTTTAATCTCCAGAGCTAATGCTGTAGATGTAGACAAATTTATGTAACAATAATTAAAAGAAGAAAAGACCCAGAAAAGAATGATCTAAACTCACCTCAAAGAATTCAAGGCCGAACCAAATATGGCAGACTGAAAAACTCTGTTCCCAGGTCAGAAAACTTTATGCAGACGCCATTAAAAAGAAATCGTCAGTATCCAATGTCAAATCCTTCACTTCCTGTTATAAATCGGACGGGCCAGACGATTAAAAAAAAATAAAAATATTAAGGAAAGAATGAAGACAAGAGAAGGCTGGAAGGGGCTACATACCTACATATTAGGCATCACTTTAGTCTGGCACACTGGAAAAGTGCAGTTTCGGCCATAGGCATGGGAGCGAGCCAGTCGAATCACCACCCGGTATCTGCCCAAATATAAAGAGGCAGCGCATCGAACGTTGAACGGTATGAGAGGTTCGGTCTAAAGCTAGGTTTGGGCATCCTTCCCGAATATCCAGCCTGGGTCCGGAACATCAGACAAAAAAGAAACCACCTCTCAGAACGGATGAAGAGAGTCTAATTCAGAGGCAATGCTCAAGAATCGAGAACGCGCCAAGACAGCCTCTGGAAAAGGCCCAAATCTGGGGAACTGGTTCAAGAGCGTGCAGAGATAATTTAACATTTTATAGAATAGCTCCATAATTGAGAGTATTAAAAAGTTAAAAGAAATAAAAGTTCCCCTAATTTCCATTTTTCTAAATAGAAGGTGTATAGATGGCAGAAATTACAGATTCTCAGGATCGTTCCTAAATTTTAAAAACTATTACTCTGGCAAATAGAGTAGAACGTGATCTGAGCTTAAACATTTAATAGAAAGAGGGAGACTTAATGTTTAAGGGTTAAACAGTGAGGATTTAACACAGTATTTTGACGTGCTCAAGTTTAAGATGCAAAAACATGGTATCACAAACACAAAATATGAGGAGATCTCGCGGCTTTATATTTCGGGATTGATACTTTTAAACTATTTCCAATCTTGGAGGAAGGATTCGCGGTTTTATAGGTCCTTCCTTTAAAAGTCGATGAGAATGTTTTATATAAATTTGATTCCCTCACATTTAAAGTAGGAAAGATATGGACAGAGCCGTACATAGCTATTATTTCCAATACGTCGGGACTCTGTAACTGAGAAAAGCATTCGAACAGGAGGTAATACTCAGAAAAAACAGGTAACTTCCTGGCAGGTAACTTCGTGGCCAAGAATCAGCGGAATAATCTGACCTACGCGCATTGATAATTTTTACCCTCCACGGCATCCGCATATTCGGTTCCATATCTTAATTACTCCGCACTGAATTCGGTGTATTTGAATAGGTTCCGGAAACATGCGGTGCCACCTAATGAGGGTTACGTGGACCCAGCTATTTAATTTTCGCAGAAGGACAAAAATGCTAAGAAACCATGCGAAATGTTAACAAGAAAGTGTTGACGATTGTGTTGATGCATAGGAAAGCCTATCAGCGTAAAAGTACATTTATACTTATTTTTATTCATTGAATGATGTGTAATATTAGTATGTATATTCTTATTGTTGTTTCTACGACTATATGGTGGATAAGATATTAACCTATCTCTTAGAACCATTTCCGTTTAAGCGTTAAACAACAATATCCCCCCTTTCAAGCTTTTTCTATCAACTTGGGTGTAAACTGGATAGTAAGAGGTTTGTCCCTCATAACACAATCGATATTAAGAACTTTAACTCTATGTATAACACCACACACCATCCGTAGCGCGTAAAAGTACATTTATACTTATTTTTATTCATTGAATTATGTGTAATATTAGTATGCATATTCTTATGGTTGTTTCTACGACTATATGGTGGATAAGATATTAACCTATCTCTTAGAACCATTTCCGTTTAAGCGTTCAACAACAATATCCCCACTTTCAAGCTTTTTCTATCAACTTGGGTGTAAACTCGATAGTAAGAGCTTTGTCCCTCATAACACAATCGATATTAAGAACTTCAACTCTATGTATAACACCACACACCATCCGTAGCACATCGATGATCATGTGCCCATTATGTGTTTTTTTTTTTTTTTTCGATTTATCATAATACTAGGAATATATTTGTGATGTTTTCCCACTATGGTAGATGAGGGTGTGCCCACCCATGGTTTGGTAAGACCTATAGTTTATGTGATGTGACTACCCTCTTTAACTTATGGTCTAAAATTATTTTCTACAGGTGCACATTTAACCCTTTTGGTTGAATAACTATATTACCTCCATTTGCTTAATGCTATCTATCCTACCTCACCTTGCGACTTGGAACATTCACTCTATTTTTTCCACTTCCACCTCCTTCACATTGAGCACATGTAATGCATTGGGAAACATTTCACGTTGAGTTGAGAGTATTTTGATCAAGGGTGGAGATCAATTTTCCTAACCCTAATCTCCCTATGTCATAAACATTTGGGAATTATGCTGCCTTATATGCTGCCCTCTATCCCTAGTGGCCTTGCTGCGTTGCTCTAGAAACATTCTTTCGTGTATGGATTCCTAGTGGAATACAGGAGCCATGGTGACGATGTCACCCTTTCTCTCCTTACACTCGTCATTCCTCCCTACTTTCCAGTTAAAATTTTCTTCTTTTTGGCTACATTGTTGCGCTCCCCTATTATGGCGTTTCCATGAAGGGTTTTTACCTAATTCTAACCTATCACATGTTTAGGTCGCTATCTATCTACAGTTATTGTGTATAATGCTTCTGGTGAACTTCTCTTTTCCTTCTATTCATATTTCCTTCTATTCACTATAGGTAAATCTTCATACCCTCATTGACTCGCTTTTTTATTTGATTTCTCTTTTCTCTTCTATGTCCTCGAAAGAGTCCAGTTCTCCCGATTAATCTCTCTCATTGATTACGTAGGGAATTTGGAGGAAGAACAAAGGGAACCACTTTAGAATGTGGATGGAAAAGAGATTTCGACAGAATATCTCTCTTAGTTTGTTTCTCAAGGTCTGGTAATGATTTTTTACGCAATATTATGAATACCTTTCATGGTTTGAACGATTTTCCCCTTCATCGATGTTTACCACACGATTTATTTTTTGTGGCAGGTTCCAGGGTACTAGCACTCTGGTTTTCTGTAGGCTTGAGCAAGTAACGGATTGGTTTTTTTCTTGTGTTTAAATTTCTTTTTTCCATTAAGGCTGACTTTGAGCTATAAGATAATCTAAAATCATACTCTATCTCCTTAATTTGACAGGTAACCACTCCTTATTTCGGTTATGGTCCTGGGCAGCAAGACCACCCTGTCATCTCTGATATTCATCCTTGCGTTTCTTTTGTTTCAATTTGGTTAATCTTGTTTTTCATAAAAGAAGATGTTGGAATTTATTACCAATCGGTGAATTAATCATAACATGAGCTTTATGGCCATGCTGAGGTTTAAATGTCCCGAAGTCGAGTAAATTTTGTCCTACGAATTTCCTCCTTTAGGTTGTGAGCACTAATTTGCAATGAAATTGTATATTAGTATTATTTTAGTCTGTTCCGAACTGTTTAAGTCTGTAGACCCCAATTATTGAGGGCTCAGACCCAAAATTGTTGGGTGGTAACGAGTTGGCCCTTATATAATGGAAATAACCTTTGGGACTTCTGATAATGGTACAATTTGTTTCCTCGGTGTTTTTCAATACTTACCTTATTCTGCTCAGTCTATATCAAGGAAATCTAAGTTTTCTTGCATCTTGGACTATAATATAATTTAAGTAATAAGAGATTACCTATTTTCTGCTATATGTTTCTTCCCTTCCTTGCCAGATGTAGTCTTAATGATTGCAATTTCTTTACCATTAACGTATAATGCATCTATCCACTTTTATTACATTTCCTCGTCATTCTTTTATCCATTCCACCATTAGGAATTTTTTTTCTTTATGCAGCAATATAAGACACAATTGTTTCCTATTAATACTTATATTTGTTCTTTAGTTAATAATCTATTTCTGGAAATTACATGTATTAACTTATTTCGAATGGATAATCCTGTTGTGTTTAGTTTATAGATCTTGGTTACTACAATACTCTGTTAGATAAATAGAAGTAAGTACATGTTCGACCGATTTGGGAACTATGTAATATTAATTATGTAATTCGCCAGTAGCTTAAATTGGGCAATTAGCACACACCATGAATCAATTCTTTCCTATACACTAGGAAAAAAATTCTCATAGGTTTATGTTTGGTTTTGGCTATCAATTTAATGTTTGCCTACTCAGATTGAACAATTGCTACATATCCTGTCTTCCTCCCATTCTTTCCTTCGGTGATTTCCTACTACCCCTGTAAACATATCAAATGCGTATCCCCTTCACCTATTTCATTCTCAGGATTGTCTACGGACAGAAAACCCAGACGCAGTAGGAATTCAATTCTATTGATATCATTCCCTTATATCGTGTTCAACTTGATTATTTATGCTCTGGTTCCTCCTCATCCTTTTGGGTCATTATTCGACCTCGCTAGTCATGAGGACTACATCCCCTCTTTCTACTCAATAATATTTTTTTTTATAAATTATATACACCTTAACCATACTAGATGATTCCGTCAACGGATATAATCTAGTAATACATGACATAAGTGGAATCGGTATTCACACCCACGGGATTTTCTACTTACTATATGCATGTATCATAGTTGTAGAATAAGTCCTTGAACAACTAATTTTGTTATCCCAGATCAAATGCATGTTAGCTGTAAAATCAACCTATAAGTAACTATATTTATTATCATAGGAAATATACATATTAGCTGTAGAAAACAATTTGTAAGTAGCTAAATTCATCATCTTAGAATACATGCATAATAGATGTAGAATTCAATCTATAAGTAGCTAGACCTTCCTTCAAAGAGTACATGAATAATTGCTATAGAGTTTAGTTTATAAATAGCTAAATTTATAATCACAGATTATCTTCATCTTCATCGTGGCATCAATTCTCTAATAACTCAATATATATTGACAACATTTCCACATATTTACTTTCATTAATAAGATATGATAGAATAACAAAGAGTCTAACCACTATCACTGCGAAGGAAAACACTTGAGAATCTTACACCTTCACCACTCGACCTTGAACTGAGCTCCTCTAGCTCACCCCTAGGTTGAGATACATTTATGAGGGTATCAACAACCCCTATTGATCCATTCAATAGCCATTTTATAGTTTTCTTCCATGATTGATTTTCCTTCATTGACGGTGTGCTTTTGTGGTCCTGCATGTCCATTTTCGTAGGCTTTTCTTAAAAAGCACACTTTTCTCTCCTGTGGCACTTTATTCTTATCCAGGATTAGCATATTTGCCTATCTAACTGATTGAATGGATTTTCTCTCCCATGCATTAAATATTATATATAATACTTATCATGGAAGAGTTATCTCAATCTCATTTACTAATGACATTTTTGTTTTTCTCTCTTTGGCAAGAATTTCACACTCAGGTGTCCCATTCCCAAGTTCTTTTAGTCAGATTATTTATTTATTAATAAAATTATTTATTTACATAGGCATTTCAATTTACTTCATGGATTTTCTGCCATTTACACTAACATAACACAATCTAATCAAAGAAACAACATTACAACAATATAGGGGTATTACATTATTCCCCCTCTTTATTCACATCGTCCCCAATTTTTATTTACCAGTTACTTCCCCTTCAAACACTGTTAGATAATTCTTCTGCCTCTCATCTTCTCACTCCCATGTAGCCTCTTCGGGAGTAAAATTCTTCCATTGCACTCTATCCCGAACAACAACTCAATTCCGGAGTCAGAGCTCTTTTCATTCTAGGATATAGAGAGGTTCTGCCAAAAAGTCTCCTTCTTGTTCCACCTGTAGAATTTTCCAATGAATTATATGAGAGTTATCATGTATATATTTCTTAAGTAAAAAACATTATGCTAATGCTAATGATAATTGAAAAACATTATGAACTTTAGTATGATTGGGTAATGTTAATTCATAAGCTATCGGTCAAATTATGTCGATAATTTTGAACGACCCGCAAAATCGTAGTGTTAATTTTGGACAGGTTCTCGTTCTTATGGTACTTTTCCTTAGTTTCACCCTAAAATAAATATGATCCCCAATCTTGAACTCGCATTGTGTTCTCTTCTTGTCTGTCCTATTTTGTTTTAATGCTCTGCTGAGTCCTCCTTACTATTTGTTCCATTTGCTACAAGGCATCCAAGCCTAGTATCATTCTATCCTCTAGATGACTCCAAATAAGAGGTGTATGGAATTTTCTTCCATACATGGTGACGTTTTATAGTTGTTTTTATAGGAAAATTATGCAAAATGCATAAAATATTCCCATATAGTTCGCTTGTCCATGACATATATCCTTAGCATGTCCTTTAAAATTTGATTGCTTCTCTCATTTTTCCCATCCGTTTTATGTAGTGTTGAAATTTAGTTGAGTTCCCATGCACCAAAATAATGCCTTCAAAAATTTTGAGGTGAATTTCACATTTCTATCCGACACTATCATCTTGGGTATTCCATATAATAAAAAAATCTCCTTCATGAAGATATTAACAATCTGTGCCATACCATAAGTAAATTGCACTCGTATGAAATGGGTTTCCTTAATTAGGGTCTCTACCACTACCATGATGTAGTGGTGTTCCCTCTCGGTACTTGGTAGCCCTATGGTAAAATCTAAATAAATTATCTCCTCTTTCCATTTAGGGATTGGTAGTGGATGTAGCAAACCCGACAAGGTGTTGATGTTCAACCTTTACCTCTTGACACTCTAAACACTTTGATAAATGTTTAGCCACATCTTTAAGGTATGTATGATAGTAGCTAGCTCTAAATCGTATACAACATAATTCTTTTCATATGTTTTCAACTTTCTACACTCATAAGGTATCACTCAATTGTCTTGCATTAAAACTCCCCCTAGCCCCTCCATATACATGTCCGTGCAAACTATAAAAGCTTTTAGGTTTGCAATTTTTAAGATGGGAGCCATTATAAGTAGATGTTTCAACTTGTCAAAGATCTCCTGGCATTCGATAGTCCATTCAATTTTTAATCCTTTTTAATGTCACGACGTGATAGGATATGTTAGTTTCGTGAATCCCTCTATAGATTTGCGGTAATATCCTATGATTCCCATAAATGATTGGACAACAAACACATCCTTCGGTATGGGCCAATTTACCATGGCCCTAACCTTCTCTAGGTTAACCACTAGTCCGCCCTTTGAAATGATGTGGCTCAAATATTCTATTCAATTTTTGTAAAACTCACATTTACTAAATTTGGTATACAACTGATGTTCTCTTAGCGTTTGTAGCACTAATTTTAAATGTTTCTTATGTTTTTCTTCATCTTTGGAATATACTAGGATGTCATCTATAAATACCACCACAAATTTGTCTAAATATTCACTGAATATACTAATAATCAGGCACATAAATGTTCATAGGGAATTAGTAAAGCCAAATGGTAACACTACACACTCATAGTCACCATATCTGGTTATGAAGACTATCTTATAAATAGCTTCATTTTTTATTATCAATTGATTATACCCAATCCTTAAGTCAATTTTTGAAAAAATGGTTCACCCCATTACTTGGTCAAATAGATCATCAATATAGGGCAATGGATATTTTTTTATATATTTAACTTGCTAATTGTTGATAATTGATCCACATTCTAAATGTATCATCCTTCTTCTTGGAAAATAACACAAGAGCTGCCCACGGTGACACACTAGGCCTAATATAGCCTTTGCCCAATAGTTGTTGTAGCTACATTTTCAACTCCAATAATTCAGGTGGACTCATTTGGTAAGCGGCTCTAGACACTGGGCCTACACTAGGTACCAAATCAATGGAAAAGTCTATATCTCTATGAGGAGGAAAAACTGGAATTTCCTTCCTAAAGACATCATGAAACTCCTTAATAATCGCTAGGGTATCTAATTTTGATTGTTCTCCTTGATGTTCACGTACTTCTACGTGAACCATAAATACTTGACACCACTTACGTGCATTCTTTTTTATTTGTAAGGTTGGGATTTCTCTAACTGATATGTGTTTTGGTATGCTTGGACTATTTGAGTTTGTCCTTGCTGATTCACACATCTCACTATTTTTTGTATAGAGTTTATAATGGTCCCCTCCTTTTCCAACCAGTCCATGCCTATCTATATGTCATATGATCCTAGGGGAAGTAAATTTATGTTTACTACTATTAAGGATGAAATTTATTTACTTCGTTGGTTACTGCTCTCTTGGTCCAATTTAGCTTAAACTAGCCACTTGATGAATTAAAATAGAAACAAGCCGGTAAGAAATAATAACTTCAATATCAATCATTGTTAATTGATGTTCCACTTGTATATCCTTCAAGACCATGCCTATCGTGGGAATATTTCTACCAATATCACTCACTATTATGGCTTCACGAATAACTTGTATATTTTGGATAGATATGGGATTATGCGGATAATCACTCAACACAGGAGGCTCACCACACCCCCAACACTCTAGTGGTTCTTTTTCTTTATCCCCATTGATCTTTTTACTATTCAAGTCCATAGGTTTTGACCCGGGTTGAACTTGTGTCGGTGTATTTACGTTCCCCTTGCTGATCTTTTTTTGTTGATGGTCGTTTAAGAAATTTTCAAGATAGCCAAGTTTCTGTCATTTTTACATAATTACAAGTTTGGATTTTCCCTTATTCTACCAAAACATGGGGCCTTCACCCTTATTCCTAATCTGCTGATAATACAACCTTTCCTTTCTTACTTCTACATCCATTGTCTTAGGATTGTGGAATTCAATCCATTCCTTGTAGACACTGGGAAAACAATTCATAGATCGTTGCACCTTCTCCTTTTCTTCTTTAATATAGGGGACATACAACATTTAATTGGTAAACTTTTCAACAAATATGACTATAGTTAACTATCCCAACCTTAAGTCATGGAACTCTTCTAACAAAGTTATCAATAAGACAAAAACTATTACCTTAAAATGAGAACTCTAACCAAACAAAACCCCCACAAAAAATGAAAAACTAAGCCTAAAAACAAAAAGTGTCCAAGCTAGAAAACCCATTTCGTTTTTTTCTAGGTAAATTGACAACATTTTTCAAAAAGGGAAGTAAAAACCATTTTTTTTGTGCAAAAAACACCTTGGAAATGAAAAGTGTTGATGTTGGAATTAAGTCTTTTCTTTTCGGGGTAAATTGTTAACATTCGTTAATAATGAGGTTAAAGATCAAATATCATGGCTTTGAAAAATATTAAAATTTCTACTATAGGAATGACATTAAAGATAAAATATCATGTCTCCTTAAAATTCCAATGATTTTTAGGTATGGTATTACAAAGAAAATATCATGTCTCAAAAAAGCCTTCAAATTCCAATGATTTTCAGCCATGGCGTTAATATTGTTTTAAAAAATTATTACTATTTAATTTATATAAGTTTATTTTTGTTTTAAGTTTATCATATTAATAACAATTTATTAAATATAAC
>APFE030105227.1:72711-105693 GCA_000404065.3 Pinus taeda | reverse complement strand
GAATAAATGGGTTTACAAGTTGAAGGAAGAAGATGGAGGTAGAAAAAGGTATAAAGCTAGACTTGTGGTGAAAGGGTTCAGGGTATAGACTTTGATGAGATATTTTCTCCCGTTGTTAAAATGACTTCAATCAGAACTATTTTAAGTTTAGTAGTAGCTGAAGATTTGCATCTTGAGTAGTTAGATGTAAAGACAACCTTTCTCCATGGGGATTTGGAGGAAGAGATATATATGCTGCAACCACAAGGATATGAGGTAAAAGGGAAGGAGAAACTAGTGTGCAGGTTGAAGAAGAGCTTGTATGGCTTAAAACAGGCTCCAAGGTAGTGGTATCTAAAAAATTTGACAGGTTTATGTCTGAACAAGGTTATACTAGATGTCACTCCGATCATTGTGTTTATCTCAAAAGGCAAAATGATGGTAGCTATATTATATTGTTATTGTATGTAGATGAAATGTTTGTTGCAGATTCTAACATGCAGGAAATAAATGTGCTCAAAAGAAAATTGGCGAACTCATTTGCAATGAAGGATTTGGGTGTTGCAAAACAAATCCTTGGTATGAAAATAACTAGAGACGGGAAGAATCACAAATTAACATTGTCTCAAAGTGAGTACATAGAAAAGGTATTGAAAATGTTTAAAATGCAGAATGCAAAACCAGTTAGTATACCTTTGGCTAGCCATTTCGAGTTAAGTAAGGAGGAGTGTCCCAAGACTCAGGAAGAAATGGCTCATATGTCTAAAGTTCCATATGCATCAGTAGTTGGAAGCTTAATGTATGTAATGGTCTGCACAAGGCCTAATATTGCACATGTAATGAGAGTTGTAAGAAGGTACATGGATAATCCAGGAAAAGAACATTAGATGGTGGTGAAGTGGATTTTCAGGTATTTGAGAGGTACCACAAATCAAGCATTATGCTTTGGTGGTTCAAACATTGCTCTACATGGATATGTTGATGTAGATATGGTAGGTGATAGAGATAACAGGAGAAGCAAGACAGGGTATGTGTTTACTGTAGGTGGAATAATTGTCAATTGGGTCTCAAAACTGCAAAGTGTTGTTGCACTCTCAACAACAGAAGCAAAGTATGTTGTTGCTATAGAGGCTAGTAAAGAAATGATTTGGTTACAAAGGTTTCTAGATGAATTGGGTAAGAATAAGGAGTTGGGCAAGTTATACAGTGACAGCCAGAGTGCCATACATCTTGCAAAGAACTCTGCATTTCATTCTAAGACTAAACATATACATCTCAAGTACCGTTTCATACAGTCAGCATTGGAAGATGGACAGTTGAAGCTGGAAAAGATACACAGTAGCCAGAATCCTGCAGATATGTTGACAAAAGTTGTAACCAGGGAGAAACTGAGAATTTACTCAGTTTCAATTGGTCTTCAAGTATGATGAAGAAGATGAGAAATAGCCAGGTCCAAAAGGGAGTCATTGTCTAGCATATGAAGCAGCGGTGGTGTTGCTATAATCAGTCTCCAAATGGGAGATTGTTGGGTGTGGAGCTTGATTATCTTTTGTATTCAAAGGTATTGCTACATTGGACCCCAGTTCGTAATGGGGCAGCAATGCCGCCCATAAAATATTCGCTACAAGGGGCATCCGGGGGGGCGGCTACAACCTTTGGGAGCCCAATACCCTCAAAGCTAAGAATAGATGCAAAATTGCCTTGTAAAATGTTGTAATTTTGTAGTCAATCTAGGTCGTTCATTAGGCCGAGATTTGATGGTAGAAGTTATGTTTAATTTAGGGTTTTTTTCCCTAGAAGGCAACCCCTCGCTATATATGAGGGAATTGTATTGCATCTATGTATATCTATATTCAGAGTGAGGAAGAGAGAGGAGATTGAGAGTGAAGAGGGAATTACAATGGATCTGCTATAGGTTGTGTATCTTTAGTTTGCTCGATAATATAAAAAGAAGGACTGGCTATTTCTCCGTGGATGTAGCCCAAACTGGGTGAACCACATATATCTATGTCTCTCTTGTTTTATGCATTTTCTGTGTTTATATTTCTGCAGTATTTTATGTATTCCATTGCTCTGTAATATATAATTCTCTAACACTTTTCGCATTATGAAAATACAATTTTATTTAGTTGACATCGAGGACTACTACCATGTATCCAATTTCTATGACTCCAATATCGCAAATAGAAAATATTTATTTCTCAATTCTATTTCCAACACAATTAATTTATACTCTTCGTCACGATGGATTATTGGAAGTGACTTCAATATTATCAAGTGTCTCGAGGAAAAGAAAGGATGAATAATAATGTTTACCAAGAGATTTTCTAAGTTATACCATCAAAGCCCTAAATTAGTATCCATTAAATTTCTCAATCAATGAGTCTCCAACTGACGCATGTGGATCAATAAGATGAAATACATGTGTGTGTGGTGACTAACTTAATACACTATTCTAATAACTCCAAAAACTTAAGCATTTCACTCAATCACATAAATTTACCATATTGTGACATAAGTAAACCAAGAGTAGACATGAAACCCTTAGGCAACGAAAATTCCCTAGATCTTCAATTAGGTTCTTAAATGATGAAGTGAAAATCCAAGGGGAAAAGAGGACTTCTTGATTTAACCATCACAAACATGTGATCAAGTGTGACTAGGAGTGTACATATACATATGTTTGCCAAAGAGGGAGTGAATACATGAGTTACGACTCATTGGGCCTTATTTTTCTTTCTTTTTCTCTTTATTATATATAGGACTTAGGGAATGAGGTTTTCATAAGTTTGGCACAACTCATAGATATAACATTTACATGAATTTTCACTTCAACCTTAGAGTTTAGACTTAGATAAATAATTCTAGTGTATCTTTAATGATTTTGGTTTTCACTTTTTTATTTTATTTCATCATAAATGACAAAAGGGGAATATTTTGCCACAAATCTATGAATTCTTAATCATAAAGACATTATGTGATGAAAACAAGTTAATTATGTTATTCTCTATGAAAATTATGGGTATTCTTGAGAAACTCTTATGCTTGTGGATGTCTCGTCTCAGGTTGAGAGGAAGTGAGGGTGGACACCATATTATCGATGTGTCGTCTACTATGACTAGGACTAACAATTGTAAGCCTATTAAGGACACTTGTAGGGAGAATGGTGGATATGATAAACCTATGGTACCAATAGTTTTTGAGAATTTGTATTTTGACTATGACTACTTGCCATATGTCAAGTACATTCCAAGATAAAAATAGTCATGAGGATCAAAATTTCTTGGTGTTCAATATTATGACAGTGGATTAGGAAATGATCATTTGAGGAAATACCTGGTGAACATCCTAGTGGGGTAAGTGCCTAGAGATGCAGTGGTGTCCAAATTTATGCCTCCCAACATTGTGCTATGATCTAATGGAGAGATAGAACCTGTTAGTCAAGGCCTTGCTATTTTGACAATGTTGACTATGATGATGTAAATCATCGTCAATTCTTATCAATCCAGATCCCTTATTATATGAATATTTCAACTTGAGATTAATTTTTTGTCTCATTATGAGTACCTAACTAGTTTAGAGGGAGTGTTGAAAAATGTAACTAGTGTTGGCCTTTATAATGCAATTAAATGTAATTTTTATCATTAATATGTATTAGTATATTCATTACTATTATTTAATTTTGGTAAAAGCATGTTAGTCATGATTATAGAGTCAAAAATAAATTATTTTGAATCAAGAGAAATGTATTTTAGTCAAGTCCCATTTGGACTTTTTAAAGAAAAAGAAAAGGAATTTTTATTTGAGTCAAAGAATCAACACAAGGCCAAGTTGGTTCTCCTTGAACAAGTCATCTTTAGAGGCATCTATTTGACCCTCTTGCATAGGTATATATATCAGTTAACTCAACTAATTTGAATACCAATCACTTATCATCACAAAACATTGTTTCTTGCACCCAACAAGAATAAAAGACAACCAGAATTAAAGGATAGATAAACTATGACTTTTTCAACCTGTTTCTACACAAGTGTGAATATTTTGTGGATTCTCTATGAAAATTACAAGTTTGAACTTCATCCTTCACTACAAATCTAAAAATTATGTGATTTGACCTTATTTTAAAGTGTTTAATCAATGTTGAATTTCATTGAATTTGACTTGGTTGGAGGAGACTTGGAGTAAGGCTGACTTGGATATTTATGGCAATATTGGTCTTGGTCTTGGGTATTGTATATCTTATTTTGATCTAATTTTTTAAGAGAAGTAGTTTTGGTTTTCTCCTGGGTTAGAGCCTAATTATTGGTGCTCTTCAATTCCTTGTGATCTTTATGTTTTTCAACTTTTTGTAATTACTTGATGAAGAAGAAAATGTAAGCAATAAGAAGAAAAACAACATTCAAAATTAATTATCAAGTTAATATAAATCAATTATTTTATTATAACACTTGATTTCTCAAAATGAAGTAGGGTAATATGTCCTATTACATCCAACTTGCAATATATGATGGAAAATCTTGAATAGTCTCTGTGAAGAAAGATGTCCTATTAAGGGGGCCAAGAAGAGGTATGAGGCATCAACAATTTTATAGTTGAAGAAGTTTAAATCTTGGTTTGTCAATATTGGCCCTATGTAAGAAAGAAAACACGGAAGGTGGTGATCCCCTTGGAAGAGTTGAAAAGTGGAAGGCGACGTCAGGCCTTATATAAATATCTAAATTCGAGGACCTCCCTCATAAATAGAGTTAGACATGTATTGGAAGAGAGTAAAAATTGATCCTTCCAAATATTGATAAGGACAATAAAACATCCCTTGAGTCTCATAATAAATGGGGCATCTACAAATTAGGTCACCCTCTAACTCTATCTCATGTATATGGAAAAATAAATAGATATTATTGAGAAGAGGAAAATATCCCAAGAGAGACATAAAATGTAGAAGGTCTGATAGTAATACGTATGCAAAAGATTATCTTGAAACTAGTAAGTTCATGAATCCATGATTGTAAGGTCATTGTCATCATCATATTTATTATCATCATCATCACCACCATCATCGTCATCATTATTTTCATCATTGCATTATCATCATAATCATCATTCATGTCGGCATCATCAACATCATCATCATGATTATGGACAACGTTGTCAATTATTCATAATTATAGGTGTTGTAAGAAATGTCATCAACCCAAAAAAAATGTTAGGAGAGCTAGAAAAGGCTTGTTAGGACACATGATATATGGGAGAGAAAAAAAAACTCTATTTTTTAGAGATAATTGATGATCATCATCATCACTACCATTATCATCGTCATTATAATTTTCATGATCCCCATCATCATAATTATTGTAATTTCTATCATCATTGTTTTCATCATTGTCATGGACACCATCATCATCATTCATGCCATTATTCTTGTTGATTATGACCAAGATGAAAATAATTATAATTACGATCAGATGACAATGAATTGGAAGAAAATTCCAAAGATAATGATTATGATTATGATTATGACCATGACATCATTTTAAAATTGGGAAGATTAGTGAAGTTCATTAGAATCGTCATCATCATTTCCATTATCATCATAATCACAATTCATGTCATCGTCATCATCTTCATTATCATCATCGTCATAATTATTGACATTTTCATTAGCTATTCATAATTGACAATGTCATAAGAAATATTATCAATGCAGAAAATATGATGAGTGTTGGAAAAGGGATGAAAATGTCAACAAAAACAATAGGGGCAATAATAAATGTAAAATTGGATGAAGAGTGGACAAAACATAAGTAGATGCAAAACAAGATAGAAAAATTGACACAAAAGTGGATGAAAAAGTAGATGCAATAGTTGATGCAAACTTGGACACAAAATAGAATGCAAGCGTGTATGCAAAAGTGGATGAAAACATGGGTGCAATAGTAGGCATAAAACTAAGCATGGACTGTGGTGAAACAAATGTGGATACAACAACAAACATAAAAAATGACACAAAGCTGAATGGAAAAAGGAGGCAAACCTAGATGCAAAAAGGGATGTAAGCATGGACCAAACATGGGTGCAATAGTGGACACAAAATTAGATGAAAAAATGGATGCATCAGAAGTGGATTTAAAAGTAGATGCAAAATGGGATGAAAAAACATAAACAATATTTGATGCAAACCTGGACACAAAATAAGATGCAAACGTATATGAAAAAGTGGAATCAAATGTGGGTTGCAATGGTAGGCACACTATATGGCACAAAAAAAGTGGATGAGAATTAGTGGATGTAATAACAGACACAAAGTTATGCAAACTTAGATGCAAGACATGATGCAATAAGGGATGTAAAAGTGGATGCAAACATGGATGAAACAGGAGAAACAAAATTGGATGAAAATATGTATGCAATGGAAGTAGATGCAAAAGAAGATACAAAATGAAATGCAAAACCCAACATAAAAGTGGATGCATAAATAGATGCAATATTTGATGCAAAAGAGGATGCGAAGATGGATGAAAAATTGGGAGAAAATGTGGGTACAACAGTAAGTGAAAAACATGTCACAAATTGTGGCATAAAAAAAGTGGATCTAATAATAGATGCAAAAAAAGAAGAAAATGACAATGCAAAAGAAGATGTAAAAAGTGATGCAAAAGTGGATGTAAACATGGGTGCAACAATGGATGCAAAATAGAATGCAAAAGTTGATGCACAAAATTCGATGCAAAATTAGATGCAATATGAGACACAAAGGCTGATGAAAATCTTGATGCAAAAGTGGATACAAAAAGGGATGCAAAAATATATGTAAAAGTCGATTAAGACCTAGATGTATATGAGGATGCAATCATGGATGCAAAATTAGAAGCAAAAATGGGTGCAAAGGGAGGTGTCAATCTAGGTGCAAATTATGGCACAAGAAAATGGGATGCAATAGTGTACACAATAACAAATGAGAAACATGATGTAAACATGGATGAAAAACAAGATGCAAAAGTGGATAAAACAAAGGTAGATGCAAAAGTAGATGCAAAACTAGACACAAACCTTGATGCAAAACTTGGCGCAAAGGGGATGCAAAAAATGATTTTAAAAATGATGCAAAAGAGGATGCAAGAGATGATGCAAATGTAGGTGCAAAAAGTGGATGAAATAGAGAATGAAAAATTTGGTGAAAAATAATTAGGTGCCAAAATTAATGCACAACATGGTGCAAAGGATGGCACAAAAATTGGCATAAAATCTGGCGTAAAATCTGGTGTAAAACTTTGTGCAAAACCTATTACAATACCTGGTGCTAAACTTGATGTAAGACTTAGTTAAAAACTCGGTCAAAACTTTGCATCAATTTTTCCACAATATTTGATAAATGGACAGAAATAACACCATAAATGGGCTCTAGACTAGAAAAAGGAAGAAAAAGGGGATGTTAATCGCAAGATTTTATTGTACTGCTTGTTATTAAATGATCTTGTCATTATCCACCTCACAACTTCTAATCTCTGATTTCAAATTTCTCAATGTATCTGATGTGCTAGGGGCATAATCATCACCATGTTGTTCATTTGATCTATAGGGAGAATCATGTGAACCGTATTCCACCATTTTATTTTTCATCTTGATACTATACTTCCTACAAATGTACTATTTTATATAAACCAAATATAAACATGATCAACATACCTTAGAGAAGTTTAAGGGAGGCTATCTCATCTACAAATTCAATTTGGATGAGCACAACATATGTATATATAATGAAATCAACATATCAATCATCTAAACATAAACATAATCAACCCCTACATCATGACACAACAACAACAATGAATTTCACAATGCATTGATAATGAAAACATAACCAACTGACATGCATGCATGACAAACACATTCCACCCATCTAGTCCAAGTGTTGAACTTGGGAGCTCTGATACCAATCTATAACCATTCTTCCTACATTTAACCAGATTCATCGCCCTGCCAGGGTAAACATATATGCATAGTTACTATGACATGACCTAACCTCCTTGGGTCCAATTAAGGAAGTGGGGCCTACAACTAACCAGAACTGACAACTCACAATATTCCCTAGGGATACAGGGACACTCAAGGGACAAAGAACCACCCCAGGTGACCAAACCCTAAGTTGGGGCTCATTTTCATACACTTAAACCCCCAATCACATGCATGAAAAGGCCTCCATGTGGTTATAAGCCTCCAACTATGTGCACAAGCCTGCCTGGATGCAGTTTTGACCCAAATTGTTCAGTTCAAAGGGTGAAATCCTGAGATCTGCATCTAGTTTCTACGTCAACCTCCAGACTACTTCCCATAACTTCATGAAACTTATAATAATCATAAATGACATGAAAACAAGGCTAAAAATATAAAATATAGTCATAAACTTGACCAACACCAGCAATAACATATTAGAAATTTTGTTAAATACATGGAAAACATGTAAGCTAAAATTCACAAATGCATGTCTGATAAAAAAATGATAGTATTCACCTTAATATCATCGATAAGGCTCTAAACCCTCTCTAGCTAGCCGCAATAGCACTTGTTACTCCATGAATTCATCAATCATTCATATATTCATCAAACATGTCGAGATCCACAGTAAATATACATCATATATCCAATATATGACCAACATATAAGCCATGCCAAATCACCCATAATATTAGTAACATAATCACTACAACCATACATGAATCGTGATAGAAGAATAAATCTTATTAACATGTGAAAATACCAACTAGGTCAGAGACTTCCACATACCATCTGGCCATAGATTGGGCTGAACCAAATCTCTCTTTCAGTCAATTATCCCCTAGCTATATTCCAAGAATGAATGTGGGATCTCATGGAGTAAACTAATCAAAACCAAACCAGGGCTTCCAAAGGCTAAACCACCTCAACCCTCAACTAGAGTGATTTCGCCTCCACGGTCAAACATCAGTAACACACACCATATCGGTCTCTACCCAAGATGTACAGGGTTTCAAGAACTAATAACTAAACCCATATCCTTATAGGACTTTAAAGCATTTTTCCATCCCATCTCTAGGGACTATTAACTAAACCGACCAAGCGCTCTAGAGCATTTGTCCCAACCTAGGCTGTAGGACTAGTAACTAAACCAAATTTGTTCTCGGGATTCCAGAGCATTTGTTCCAACCCACAACCATAGGGAATTATTAGCACCAACCAAAGCACAATCAAGTGGAAAGCCCCACAACAACATAGCTATCCAGGAAATGGTAAGGAAAGGTTAAAACCACTATCAATCCAGGAAATCCTTCATGCCAACGAAAGCACATAACCAAGAATACCACATGCCTCTTGCTTGCATCCATAAATAAAAAAGGAAATCACAGATGCAACCTATTACCTACAAATCAATATAGTTGTAGTTGTTGATGCACTTGGTCCCTTGTGCTTTCCTACTTTCCCTTTCTTTCTTTCTCCAAATCCATTGTATGCTAAACTCCTCCAATAATTCTCCAAGAATACTCTAAGTGTACAAGAGTAGAAGCAAGTGAGAGAATATAATGAGAGATCTAAATACTAAAATGACAAAAATTGTGAATTGGTCATCATAAGCCTCTTTATCATTGAGGGCTCTATTTTCTTCATTTTCCTTCAATTTCCCTCTCATGCAAATTTGCGACCTTTCATCTCCCTTTTCTCCTATTTGCCTTTATTTCATAAATAAAATGCAATATATTTCCAGTTTTCCTTTTGCAATTTGTATATCCATAAATTATTCACAAGTGATACCCATAAATATTTTTTTCCCAACATTTAGCTTGGAATACATGTACCATGAGCTAGGTCTTATTTTTATTTACATCAAAAATCAACCACTGGTTGTTATAGGTGAAATGAGTGTAGCTGGGGAAAGTGTTGTAAGGTGTTGTGCAACATAACAATGGGAGTTTTAGTGAGTGCCAACAAATACTGAGATGGAAATCTATGTAAATTAGGGGGAGCTGCAAAGAGAATAGAAGTAATATTGTCAATTTCATAGATACTGAGATACACCAGTTGTTCTTACTTTCAAACTCCTATGAAAGATAAAACTCTTGTCTATAATAGGTGGATGCCAAAACTTATTAGAGGTTTATTCCTCTAAAATAGTTGGTTCTTGCAAATTCAAGGGGGTTGGGGTTTCATATGGGTAGGTTATAACAATCAATTCGTGTAATTAGAGCTGGCATTTTTTATTGACATCATAATACAAAACAAGCTTTGGTGGTTTTTCTCTCTGAAGTTTTTCCATGTTAAATCATTATGTTCAAATGATTATGTGATTGTTGTTTCCTCTTTTTCAACTGTATGATTAGAATTGAATGCATAATTTCTTAAGATAAAAGAAAATTGTAAATTATTGATTCAGCCCCCTCTTAATAATTCTTGATTCCAAATAGGCTTGACCATGAAGTTCTCCACAACCCAAATGAGAGTTTCCTCCCCATTAATCTTCCTACACGTCAATGTTCTATTATGTTCTTTCTTCAATTGTTGTATTTATTTTGTTCATGGTAGAATGATTTAGTTAGACAAAATGCTGGTTAATTGTGGCAAAATGGTGGTTAATTGTGGCTTAGTTATCTTTCTGACTGATATATACATGGAGGCTTAATCAGGTAACAACCAACCTTTTAATTTCACATATTCGTCGATAATTTGTTCTTCTCCCTGAAGTTTTCCTTAGTGATTAATTGAAAATTGATAACTAATGAAGTTAAAGTTTTCTTGTGCACGTGCGAGAAACTCAACATGATCCTCGACCTTCCATCCATCATTTCAAATGTTTACCCATATCAAATAATGGGTTCCTCAACATTTATGGTTAAATTTTGTCCAGAGAGAACAATATAGACTCCAACTTGGAGGTCTGGCATCATTATTTTCCATGTATGGGTTTTATTTTAGGTACTTCACAAGGGTTTTAACTCATACTCTTAAGTTATTCATGCTTTCACTTGGCCTAACTAAGGTTTCTTTAAATAAAGTTCTAATTTACTTTTAACTTTATGTATTCCTTTACGTAGAGTTGTATAAAATTACAATGGAAACTTCTGACAACATCTCCTGAAGCAAGTCTTGACAGTGAAGGTTTTCAACATCCTATAGATAATTTATCAGTATTATAGTTTATACCTATGTAAATTTCTCTTTAGGATTACTAAAATGATCTATTTTGAACCCTCTCCATTCTTATTTTATATCCATGATAATATTCTCCGTTTGAGCCACCTATCCATTCTTCAACTAGAACAAGTTACAGTGTATTCCTGCGAGTTGTCTTATGGCTAGCTCTGAAACCATCTAGTCTCAGTTTTCCCTGAGCCACAAGTAACAATTCCATTCTTTTCCTTTTAAATTAATTATTTGTTTTTAGTTATGAATTAGGGTTAGTTATTCATATCCTTCCCTTACCACAATAATTATGAAACTATATTTTAACAAGTGTTTGAAGTCTCGTCATAAGATAATATTTTCATCAGGTAATTAACTAAGAGTTAATTTCCTTATTTCCTTTCAGGTTTTTAAAGATAAAGGAGATGGCCATCTAACTAAGTTTCACTTCTTTCACTTATTCTATGTTAGACTTCTAGTTCAAAGTTAATGTAAAATGAACCTATTCCCATATGTACCTTGAATATATACTAGGTACCAAAAAGTCTATAGAACATGTTCCTTTCTCTTTGTAGGGTATGCCTCGACTGAAGATTTTCATCACCCTATTATGACTGTAGCATCACTTTGGAATAATTTTCATTGTAGAAGATATCTTGTTCGTTTAGATTGAGTTTGTTGGTACTCAATTCCTATGTTGTATCTTACAAAATTTACATTGGGACTTGTTACTCAGAAATTCGATATGAATAAATATTTATATGTATTCATATTGTTTTCCACTTCTTCATAATGATGTACCAAATATGTTCTATTTCACTTATAAGTGTTGTTTAAGTGTATTATTTGAATTTATATAATTATTCCCTAGAGTTTCCATTCTTCCTAAGCTTTCATTTTTTTAAGTTCTTTAAGTGAAATGATGTAGTTACCAACAAATAATGTATCTATATTAACTTTTAAGTTACTTCTCGTATTTGAATCTCTTTTTTTTCTTTTAATGTGTGAGGGTTTCTCAAATATAGTTTTTTTTCCATGCTATTAGGATTTATCTTCATTCTTAGACATTTCTCTATCCTTATTTAAGTTTCTAGCCCACCACTCAAGCAAGTTACTTGGTCATGCTTACCAATGTATGAAATACTTATTTATATCTTTGTATGGACTCTTAAGACTAGATATTTGTTATTCTCTAGTCATGGATAATCTTTTACAAGTAAATTCATTTTATCTACCTTTACGCCAACCTTTAGAAGGTCTTATTCCTAAATCTTCTTTATTAAATCTCAGCTAAGCTTTTAACCCATAATTTTTTCTAAGTAGATTACAGTATAAAAGGCTTAGCTATGGGTTATCTACTAAGGGTTCATGTAGCTACTCTTCAAGGGTTTTCCTTCCCTAGGTATGTATTATATCTATTAAAGGTTATTGTAGAAAATATATTTGTATGCCAACCTACATCTATGCTAAGCCTACTCATTCCCTTATATTAGAAACATATTACCTACACATAAACCCTACCAGAGACCATTCTATTCTTTGTACAAGATATTTTAAATAACATGACAATTCATAACAGAGATTTAGATATCCAAGAGGAAGATTTTGATAATTTAATTTATATAAGCCTAACCATTTATTCTTCTTTTCCTATACACACAACCATATTCTACCTGAAACAAACTTTAATGGATGTCAAATCAAACAATATATTCATTTATTCGAATAGTTGAAAATACAGTGAGAGTGAACATGTTCCACCCAACCAAATGAAGTATCATCCAACAATTTCCTCTGAGCCTCAGATTTCCTTTCTATCATAATTGATAACCATTATATGAAATTTATTCCTCCTTAAACCCCAATAGTGTCATGTTAGTTCTATGTCTAAAAATACTTACTCTTTTGTTCTATCTAGTCCTTTCTACTAGAGATTCTCCCTTCATTCTTCCCACAGACTTGCCTTTCTCCCCTGTAATCTATCTTCCTTCCACCCTGTATGGAGTTTTTCTCTAGTTAGGCCTTTTTCCTAGTGGTTAGAAATCTTGGGAGTGCCGAAGGTTCAAATTGTGACATATGTCACTTTAGAAATTGACAACTCTTTAGGGTTCAACTGATTTAACCAATTTGTGATAGCAAGGAAGCCATATCACCCACATGTTGACAACGACTATATTTTAAAATAAACAATATTTTAATTATGAAGATATATAAATACTTACATTTGACACTAAGTATATCTATATTTATTGTAGGCCCCATGGCCAGTGTTTTACTTAAAATATTTACAAGAATTATAAAGTCATAAAGTCTGATAAAAAAAGTAATTACAACATTTGCACTATAATACACTTAAGTGTTGCAAGCCTAATTGTTGTAGCTGCATGTTCTATGTTATATTACATATTTTTTCAATATTTAACATGTGAATAAGGAAACATGGCAAGGTTTTCTATGAATAGGAGTTCCTAATGATGTTGTAACATGGTTGGATACATGTTCATTCACTATAGTATCTTACTATATAAATAGGGATGATTTCTTCTAGTTGGATTTTCTGAAAATTAAGTTATCCATTTTGAGTGTATGTATATAATTGATGACTAAGGGTGTGATAAAACTTAACTCTACATATATTTAGGTACACCCTTTGCACATTATTGTTGTACATAGAGTGGTTTGATTTTCGAACAACCCTAAAATTGATTAATATAGCTAGATTGAGATATGTTAGTGTAAAGGAAAACTAAACAATAAAATCAATTGTTGGTGCAAACCTTAATATTTGGTCTTGCATCTAGTTGCAACTATGTTTGAAAAGCTCATATCTTATATTAGATGTTCCAAAATATTGTCGTAGATGGGTCTATATTTTATTATGAAATTTAGGGCCTTGTACATAATTTCTTTGGGACTAAGTGAAGTTAATTCGTGAGCTCTTTCCTGATTGCATTGGTTCTAAAGGGATCCCCAAACTCATCAGGTTGAAAGGAATTGAACAAATTTATGTGTGAAAGAACTTGACCTAGTGATATATTTCTTAGGCATTTTGAATTTCCAATGACATATCATTTATTAATCCTCTTTTCTATGAATCAACTAATGGGATATTTTCTATCATAGGGAAATCATCTTTACTAGTGGAAAAGAGGAGTAGGAAGCCTCATATCACTTGAATGTTATCTTTTAATGACAATACGATGATCACATTGTTATATCACTCCAGAAAGAAGTTTTACAATGAAATATAGAGTATTTTTTTCCCTGTTGTATTAGAATCCTCATCTCCTCCAAATCAATTGGGAACTCAAAAAGGCATAAACATTGACTTATCTAACCTATAACATGTCACAGGTTAATTATAAATCTATGAGAAATGGTAGGCCAATGAAGTTAAGAGCTCAAAGCCCAATAAAATGATGTCACCATGGGTTACATATGGCTTGAGAATTAGCTTAAGAACAATTGTAGACCCCTTAAGCTATGTTTGGTTTTATGTTCAATAAAAAATTTCATCAAATCTTGTTTTGAAATATTGAGGTCTCTAACCTAGTTTTAATCGAGACCAATCATATATAGTGAAATATGAATTGTGTGATAAGAAACCTTAGTTATTTGAATTTGAAGTAATATTGCTATATATATTGATGTGATTAGCCAAAATGGTGAGGGATATCTAGTAGTTCTTAAAGCTTGTACAAGGATACTTAATAGCCTCAGCCCTACATAAATTTCACAGTTTACATTAGCTAGTTGTAGGTTGGTGTTTTCTTTGTCTTGGTGTGATTATGGTTTGTTTAGGTTTTCTCTATGTGTAGGTTATATGTTATTTAAATATGCTCCATATGAAGAGTTAAATTAATTTTTTATTTTCTTTAATAATTTAAAATTTATAAATATGGAAAATAAGTTATAAATTACTAATAATGTTGTTGGAAAAAATATTGAGAGGGAGGGGCCGGTGAATCAGTATTTACAAATAATTAAACATTTCAATTTCATATTCAAATTTTTGTACATTTTACTAAAGTGAACTTGCGTATGTACATGGTTGTTATGCAAACAACTAGTGTATATTTAATAAACTTAATTTTCAGCGAATTCATCATCTATTTAACTTGAGACAATGTATATTTTCTATTAAATGATTAATTAAATAGTAACCATATGTAGTAAGAACACAAAAAAAACATCACACATAAGAAACACATCAACACACATGAACACCATCATTTTTAGGTGGAAACACAATGTGGGAAAAAACCACCATTGTTGTCGTCTTTGTATTCTTTTTATTATAAAGAAAAACTTCTTACAATCTTGTACATGTGCAGAATCATACAAGCACACAGGCACCCACCTGTAGAAGACAAACTTCTCTCATTCTCTAGCACCCACTAGAAGGGAGCTCCAACCCCCTTTTCTCATTTACCAACACCCATTGGAAGGGAGATCAAACCCCCTGATCTCATTTACTAGCTACCATTGGAATAAAGCTTTGACTTCCTCATTAAAGGCTCCAACCCTCAACACCTCCGTGGACCATGTTTCATAATTTTTCATACTCGATCCACTTGACAGAACACATCAAAACTGTAGGCCACATTTCATCAAATTTTTAGACTAGACCCACTACCATCATTTAAGTACAATACCAAATATCAAAACTAAAAACTAATGACTGTAACTCAACCATTGAACCAACCAATCACTGAACCAATTGAATCAATTGAGTCAAATAGTTGATGAATCAAATGAAACCCAAATCAATCAACTTGTGCTCAAACAACCAAAGTAGTTAGATCACTATAACTAATGTACTAATATTGAATCCAAATACTAGATCAACTTACTGAATCGACCGAAAGCCTTGATCAATAACATATCTGAATATATACACTACTTTACTTTAGCAAACCACGTGTGTATGCAAATTCCTTGAAGCATACTTCTGTATAGAGCTCAAAACATTGAACCCTGAAATTGAACCACTGCCACTCTAAAATAAACAATGGATCATACACATATGCACTGCATCATTCTAAAATAATCACTAAACAATCATTGTTATTCAATCACAAACAACTATTATCTTCATCATTATTCAATCTTTTAATCCTCAATCAAGACATCACTATTAAGCAAAGATCATTGTGTAAGAATTCATTAATAGATAATAGAAACATAACAAGACTGGTTAGAATGATCATACACCTTTTTCAGAAAAACCCTAGCTTATATATGTGCTTTCCTCAAAATATTTCTACACGTATACATGCTTCTCAAGAATCAAACCGGTGTACAAATATAAATATATGCACAATTTACCAGTATTATACCAACATGTGTACGCACCTTTCAGGGTATCAAATCTGCATATAGATCTATAGTTATTGACCCAAACCTTTTGTTGCACAATAGATATTCATACATACCTATATCTCGACATACATAGAATAATCACATGTCAAAATATTATCATCATAGATCAACCCATAATGAATATTGTCATTTCAAATCTATTGGATATGATCCATCATCAAATTCCTTGGTGAAAATGTAGTTTCAAATCAGGCAAATCATTAATAGCCCCAATATATGCATACTTGCCTTAGATCTAACTACCTTATGAAAAAATCATCACTTTCACACCTAAAACACTTTGATCTCCATCTCATATATCTTAGCCCTTAGAAAATATCGCAGGTCAAAACCATGTTAATGTCGATGGTATTCTTAGATGGGATCAAATATTCATTTTTGGGCTCAATACCACAGGTCAATACCATGGTAAAGACCCCTCTTATTTGGAATACCATGGTGTGGAATATGTACATGCCCTTTCCTCTTCATATCTTCATGTGTGTGTGTATTTTATTTACAGAACCCATGTATACTTCTTGAAATTTCATCTTTATCATTCCTCAACCTCAAAACTACTATGTCTCTGATCAAACTCTATGTCACACATAGACACATCATATTAACATATGCTTAAAGTAGGTTTCCATAGGTTTCCATAAAAAAACAACACATCAAGTAGGTTTCCATCAAGCACAACACATCAAGGACAACACATTAGTCATAATACCAACAATCTCCCCCTTTCGACATGATGGCAACCACTTCGGTGTTTGGTCACCACCACTTGTAGATACCTGTAAAACACATCAAGCTAAGCACCAAGATTTTCAAACACCAAGTTACTCTCCCCGTTTGACATATTTCAATATTCTTTTGACTTCCTGAAGATGAGTTTCCTTTGGATTAGCTTGAATTCGTCCAACAATCCCAATTGTATGCATGATATCTAGTCTTTTCCTTGTAAGATAAAGTAGAATTTGGATCATGGATATGTATTTTGGTTGGTTGACTGTGGGAGAATCATCATGTGAACTGAGACTACTTCCTGTCCTGATGGGTATGCATACTGATTTGCAATCTTCCATGCCATATTTCTTTAGAATTTGCTTGAGGTACCTTTTCTGTGAGAGAAAGATGTCATTCTTTGCTTATTGTACTTGTAAACCAAGAAAGTATATAAGTTCACCAAGTAAAGACATTTCAAATTATGGTTGCATGACAAAAGCAAACCTTTGACTCATAGATTCTTCATTGCTACCAAAGATGATGTCAACCACATAAACAACAATAATTGAAAGTTTACCATCATCCACCTTTATATATAGGTTGTTATCTACAAACCCCTTAGTGAAGCCTTGTTGTTGAAGATACTTGTCAAGGCGATAATACCATGCACAAGGGGCTTGTTTTATCCCATATAATGCCTTCTTGAGTTTGAAAACAATTTTTTCATCATTTCCTAGAATAAACCCTTCAAGTTGTTGAATATAGACTTCGTCCTTTAGGTTCCCATTTAGAAATGCAGATTTAACATCCATTTGATAGAGTTTGAAATGATGAAAGCTTGAAAAGGAAAGAAACATTCTTATCGCTTCAAGTTTGGCTACATGAGAACATGTTTCTTCAAATTATATTCCTTCTTGTTGAGAATAACCTTTGCAAATGAGTCTTAACTTATTTCTACTTACTTGTCCATTCTCATTCAATTTATTTTTGAATACCCATTTTGTCCTAATAACATTCTTATCATGAGGTCTAGGAACTAATTCCCAAGTGTGATTCTTTTGTATTTAATCAAGTTCTTCATTCATAGCCTTAACCCAACATTCATCTTCGCTAGCTTGATTTACATTTTGTGGTTCAATTGCAGATAGTAACATTAGAGGACTAGCAGTTCCAACAAGAGTTATTCTAGTTTCCTTACCACCTAGAATTTGAGATTCTGGATGATTTTTCTAAACATACCTTGATGAAGTCTTTTATGGTGCTTCTGTACTATTATTTCCCTCATTTGATTCTTCATTGGTTCTTTCTTCCACGTTGTTTTGTATTGTTGTAGGAGTATCTTCGTCATCTACTAGTGCTTCCTTTGTGATACATGTGGATGCTTCATCAATCACAACATCAATGCATTCAACATATTTTGAAGTCTTTTATTGTAACATTTATATCCTTTTCTTCTAGAGTAGTATCGAAGGAGAATTCTTTCATCATCTCTAGCTTTAAGCTTTCCAAGTTGATCATTATTAGTCTTTATGTAACACTTGCTTCTAAAAAATCTAAAATTCGTAACATTTGGGGGTTTACTGTACCAAAGTTCATAAGGAATTTTATCACTGTTCACATGGATATGATATTTGTTAAGAATATTTACTATTGTATGTGTTGCTTCACCCCATAAAGTACAAGGTGTCCCAGACTCATCAAGCATGGCTCATTCCAATTGTTGATTTGTTCTATTCATTCTCTCTGCTACCCCATTTTGGTGAGGAGTCTTAGCTATAAAGAACTGCCTCTTGATGCCATGATGTTCACAAAAGTAAAAAAAAAATGCCTGATATGAATTATCCTCCCTTGTCAGATCTGAAACATTTGATTTTCAAGTCTAACTCATTCTCTACTAAAGCTTCAAACATTTTAAATTTATCAAATTCTTCATCTTTATACTTTAATAAACCAATCTAGCACATTCCAGTAAAGTCATCAATAAATAAGATGAAATATTGTTCACCTCTAAGTGACCTTTTCTTCATTGGACCACACAAATCAGTATGAATAAGTTCAAGGGGCCTACTTGCAGAACCTTCTTTGGCATTGAATTGTACCTTGCTTTTCTTACTGAATTGACATGATTTTCATATAGTATTTTCTAGCAAAGTGATGTTGGAAAAATCACAAATTTCTCCTAGATTGCTTCACTTATGTATTTGATTGAAGCTTATATGTCCCAGTCTTTTGTGCCACAACCAACCTTCTATTTTTATTAAGTAACATTGTTCTAGACCACCATTGAAAACATAGAAAATGCCTAGAGTTCTTGTTCCTTTTATTACGATTTTTCCTATATCGATATTTTAGACCACATAATTCTTTGATCTGAAAACAATTTCATTCCCTTGGTCACACATATGACTAACACTTAACAAGTTATGCTTCAACCCATCAACAGATAAAATATTTCTAGCTTTAACCTTTTCTTTTAGTAAAAAAATTATTCCTTTTCCTTTGATAGCAGTAAGTGCATTCTTTCCAAAGGTTATGTTCTTTTCTTTATTTATTCGATTAAATGACATAAACTTATATTTATCAGATGTCATGTGTTTTTAGAATCCACTATCAATGTACCAAATGTCTTATTTATCCCCTGCATATAAATTTAGACCACAGTATTAGATTCGATAATCTTCTTCTTCCATACCTTAGTTGTTGTTTCCATTTCCTTATATTGAGGTATTGACCATCCTTTTATCCTACATTTAGATTCTTTATGCAAAAATCTGTTGCAAAAGGATAATTATGTTTCATATTAAAGAGGAGAGAAGGCATTGTAAGAGTATTTCTTTATCCCAATATCATTGTTTTTTCTTGCTTCTCCTATCATGAGAGTTTTGTACGAAACACATTGAGCAACCTTATGACCAAAATTGTGACAAGAGAAACATTTTCCATTAAAGTATAAGTGTCTGGAGTATAGTACCTTCTAGTGTTGTTTTCCTTTTGATTGAACTGAGCAGAGTTTAGCTAGGAAGTATTTGGTCCTTCATTCTTTGGTTGTAGGATGGAGTGATATGGACTACTTCTTTTTGGGTAGTGGACGCCCCCCCCAACCCCCCCCCCCCCCCCCCCCCCACGGTAATGGCTTTGGGGCTTAAGCTCATAATTTTGGGTAAAGGTATGGTAAAGGTTCCATGAAGCGCATGGAGCACGAATTGTAATGGGTTAAGTCCAAGGGTAGTTTGCCCTAGAATATGGGTTTGTGAAAGCAAGAGTGCTTTGAGTCTGTAAGTCCAAGTCGTAGGTAGAGGTTAGAGTAGGCTCTATAGTTGTGTGCACAGAGGCCTCGTAGAGTCCGCAGCTATATGCGTAGAACCCTACAGTTGTGGGCGCAGGGTGGAAAGTGGAATGTACTAAATGGAAGATTAATAAAGATAAGTGTTTCTAAATTATTGTGTATCTGAACACCGATCTGAATGTTTATGATAATGTTATGATTTTATGAAGTATATTTAAGATTTATGATTGCGCCCACTAGGTTTAAATGTTAGATGTTTGCTTTAAGAACTTAAAGAATAAATCAGATCTATAATAACAGTAATAAGACTAAGGATCTAAGAAACTCCCCTTCGCGGATCTTCGCGAAGGCCAGATCGCTGCACAGAATAGAAAAAGTGCATAGATCGGGTTGTGAATTCTCCAGACCTCATCAAGACATCCCTAGGGTGTAGAAGCTTGGTTCCAGCACCATCCCCTACTGCCTCGGGTGAGACTTCAGTCCATGCTCCATGGATTGTTGCTGAAAGGGCCGATAGTATGGGATTTTTTTGGCTAAAAGCTCTTCTAAACTTGGGTCAAGGCCCAATAAGCCAACAAATGGTTCCCTTTCTAGGACCGGGATCTATCGAAGGGATGTCTGATGTCAAAATACTGGAACCAAAGATCATGAGTAGAATGAGCTTCGAAAGGATCAAAGGGCTAATCTTCACCACCGTGAATGAGTGAGGAAGAGTGCCCATAGGTCTCTACACGGAGTGTGGTTTAGCATGGCGAATGAGGTCAAGTTACCTGTATTCAAAGGAGTTGGAAATGAAAATCTCGATCAGTTTTGGTTCATAGCGAAAGAAGTATGGGAAGCACACGGGGTTATGAATAATAACATTAGAAAGGCCACATTGGTAAGTGTGCTGCAGGATCATGCGCTGACTTGGTATATCAAACACTCAAATGATCACCCAAATGCTAGAATAGCAGAAATCCAAAATGCATTGAACAGAGAGTTTAGTCGACCAAAATCAACAACACAGTCGATTATAAGATTGAAGGAAATTGTGATGCTTCTAGGTGAAATGCCCTGGGATCTAGGTCAAAGGTTGAAAGGTACGATCTCTGAGGCTAATATGACACTAATGGATGCACAACATCGAGCGTGGTTTGTGGCATCGTTCACACCACACCTGAGGATAGCACTATCATAACAGAAGATCTCAACCCAGGATGAAGCCTTAGAGATAGTGATGAGGTTGCATGAAACACCAATTCAAGATCCTGGGTTAGGATTCCAACAAATCCACGTGCAACTACAAAACCTATGTTTAGAGATGCAGAGTTTGAAGAAGGATAGGGTGCCACGACCAGAAGTGCACGAAGAAGTGTGGTGTATAAAATCTAAGGCCCAGGGTCATGATAAGGATGACTGCCATTTATTCACGAGCTATTCGATGTCATTGAGACCAGAAGAATTGGCTAGTCCGAGTGTGCCCACTGCTCTCTAGTGCGCGATTCGTCAAGTAGGAGGAAAACATGCGACGAACAACTGTCACCTATTGCAGAAATATATCCAGACTCCACAGTAGTTGTACTGTAATTTTTGTAGATCAGTGGCTCATGATGAGCGAACGTTCCGAAGTTATGAAATAATGATGGATAGAACTCTAGCCTATCGAGTGCAAACGGAAACCTGAGGGCCCAATCCAGCTGCAGCAATAGTGTGAGGTGGCTTCCAAGGGTCCGGTCAAGGACGAGGAAGGATGGGACCAAGACAAGGGTGCAGACAGTTAATCTGCTACAACTGTGGAGGACCCGAGCACTACATGCATGACTGTACGAATCCGACCAGAGTGAAGAATTTGATCATGAAATGATAAATTGTCCAATGCTGATCACACAAATGCACGAAAAAGGGGGTATTGTAGCCCACCCTGACGCAAAATGTCTAGATTATGAGATCCGAACCGCAGCAAGAGGACTGCAACATGAACATGATGCTCAGAAGCGGCGCAAACATCGAGGAGGATAAGGGGAAGAAGCCTGAAGAAGAAACTTGAGTATGTAAGGTGCCTACAAAGGAACCTGCTTTTGACTTAAACCATGCAAAAGAAACGTTTATGGAAGCTAAGAAGAGCTTCGCAGAGGTCTCTACTTCAGGTAGTAGGGATCAACTAGAGATGGATCTAGACCCCTTGGTGCTAGCTACCTTTTTAGATACTTGTACGAAACTGCTGCATGATATTAAGGCAGTCAAAGGGCTACAAGAATTGATCGTTAGATGCATAGGAGCTGGGGACCTGCGTGTAGTCCGAAAAGTGGGGAAGCATTCTCTACGCACTGGACGGGAAATGGGGTTGATAGTGCAAATTGGTGAATATGATATGGACCAAGTAATCTTCGACTTGGGGTCAGACGTGAACGTATTACTGAAGCAGACTTGGGAGTGCATGGGTAGGCCCACACTACAATGGTCTCCCATTCAAATACGAATGGTGAACCAACAAAAGATCTTGCCCATGGGAAGATTAACAGGAGTAACAATGGATATTGATGGTGTGAGCATGCAGACAGAATTCGAGGTAATAGAAATTGTGGATGATAGTAACCCTTACCATGCATTACTCGAAATAGACTGGGAAATGGATATGAATGGAGTTATTAATCTAAAAAAGTGGAAGATGATTTTTGAGACAAAGTCCCTATGTGTGATCATGCCGTTGGACCCCACCAAAGGACAACGTTACACAAAGCCCATGCACGACGATGGAAGCGATGAAGAGCTATATTGTATCTACAAACTAACTGCATGGAACTAGAATTGGTTAGACCCTACTGTAGATAAAAGGACCGCATGGAGGCTCGCAGAATCCTGCCTGTCGGAGGTCAACAAAGATGATGAGCAATGGCACAATCTGTTGAGGGACATGATGATGCTAAATTGTAATATGATGACCAAATCTCTATGTTGCATAACTTCCCAGGCACGGGATCTACCAACCTATTATGGACTAATAGCGGCAGACGAATTCTTGCACCATTATGAGAGTGCAATATCAGAAAACCAGAGGTTCGATGCATTAAAATGGGTGCTGTGCACAACTCTGGCATGGTGGTGGGGAACACATGAAGGGAATTTTGAAGGTTGGAAGAACTGCAAAATGATGATACAACTAAGATTTGGAAACCTGGAACTACAAATAATTGAGAAATACGATAGACACGATGACCCACGTAGGCACCTTGCAAAATGGACAAAAGCCTGTGGAGAGGAGCCCCAACCTGAATGGGTACATTTGTTTTATAATACCCTGGATGTCATCCCCAGAAATTGGTATATTGAGATAGAGCTCCAATATGGTACAGGCGAATGGGATATCTTCCATGAAGGGTTTTTATTAATGTTCTTATTTCAGGACCAATGGATGGATACCATTGACAATGCGCTGCAATTTGTAAAATCTGTTATCTTCAAATTACCACAAGAACCAGAGGAAATCATTCAATCAGAATGGACACATCAGTTAATCCATGCCCTAGAATGTTACAACCTATAAGTAGAGGATGATGATGATGATCCCTGAAACATTAACATTCCAGAAACAAAAGGGAGCCATGAAGTTCGAGGACTGGCAATCGAGGATCCTCACATCACAACACCTCTAAAAACGAAACAAGTGAACATTGGCATAGATGAGGAACTGAAGTACGTGACTTTGGGGGATTATTGGGATGATACCATGGTGGATAAATTCGTCGAGTTACTACATGAATATCAATACTTATTCCTGACAAAACTAATAGAGTTGAAGGGTATTCTCGGTGACCTGGCGGTGATGAAGATAACTCTGAATCTGGACGTGAAGCCAATTAAGCAGCATCCCTATCATGTAAATCCAAAGTATAAGGAAAAAGTCCGCAAATAATTGGATAATATGCTCATAGCAGGAATGATTGAACCTATCGACGAATCTGACTGGGTGAGTCCTATGATAGTACAAGAGAAGAAACAAAAGGGAAAAATATGAATCTACGTGGATCTCCAAAAATTGAATGATGCCTGTGTTCATGACCCATTCCCAACTCCATTCAAAGATGAAGTCCAAGAGAATGTTGGTGGACAGGAAGCGTACTCATTCATGAATAGGCTCTCAGGATATCACCAGATCAAGATCACGCTGGAAGATAGGAGCAAGACCACCTTCATGACCGAATGGGGATGCTTTTAGTACACTGTGATGCCCTTCAGGTTGAAGAACGTGCTAGCGATATTTTCACACATAGTAGTGGTTGCATTCAAGGAATTCATTCATTAGTTCTTGGAGGTATATTTTGATGATTGGACTATATTCGAGCTAGTCAAGAAACATGTGGCAAGCTTTTGATTGATGTTGGATACATGTCGACGACACCAGATTGCACTAAATCTTAAGAAGTGTACCTTTCTCATTCCTTTCTGAAATTTGTTGGGCCATTTGGTCTGCAAATAGGGATTGATGGTGGACCCTACAAAAATTATTGTCATACTCAATCTGCAAGCACCATGCAGTGTCAAACAACTCCGTACCACGTTGGGGCACACTGGGTACTACTGTAAGTTTATTAAGGGCTACGCACAAGTCATGTCACCAATGGAACAATTTTTAAAGAAGGACGCTACATATTGTTGGAATGAGGATTGTAAGAAGATTTTGGAGATTCTAAAGGAAAAAATGGCCTCTGCCCCCATTTTGGTTTTCCTGAAACGGGTCATTAAATTTCATGTACATGTGGATGCATCATGTATCACGCCAGGTGTTGTACTCACACAGGAAGGAGCAGAAGGCATTGATCACCAAATTGCATTCACGAATTGGTGACTGTCTAAAGTAGAAGAGAACTACTCCACCATTGAGCACAATGGATTGGCAATGATATATGCACTCCAGAAATACCACCACTATCTACTTGGTGGGAATTTTAAAATGTATACTGATCATTCCACATTAAAATACCTGGTGAACAAGCTTGTGTTGGGGGGGTTGCATCTGTAGATGGTTGTTACTATTCCAAGAGTATGATTTTGAGGTCGTCGTAAAGCTAGGATGCCTAAACGCAGGCCCAGATCACCTGTCCCGAATTGAGAACGGTGAGGAGCCCAAAAATTTAGAGGAAGGACTACCTAATGCCTAGGTCTATGCAGTACACATCGCAAATGGTCACTTTTGAAGATATGATCCACTTCTTAACCATAGGGACCGCACCACAGGGGTATTCAATTCAGCAGAAGAAAGGCTTGGTGATACGCATGGTGGATTTCACTGTTATTGTGGGACACCTCTAGAAAATGGGAAATGATGAAATATTATGAAGATACGTACTTGAATTTGAATGGGGACAGATCCTCGTACAAGCACATGGAGGGCTTGCGGGAGGACACTATGCGAGACAGGTGATAGCATAGAAGATTCTTCATGTCAGACTATGGTGGCCAACTCTATATCAAGATTCAAAAGCATATTGTTGGTCCTATGATGTGTGTCAACAGATGGGGAAACCATCGCACAGGGATGAGATGCCATTCAATCCACATGTGACACTGCAACCCTTCAAGAAATGGGCGATCAACTTTGTTGGGCCCATCACGCCTCAGGGAAAGATGGGTGTGCGCTATATCATCACCATGATCGAATACTTAACTCGATGGGTGGAAGCACAACTAGTTAAGGACTGCACGGCTTCTACAGCTACAAAATTCTTGTTCGAGAATGTGTTGAAACGGTTTGGATGCCCAAAAATTTTAATGAGCGACCTCGAAACACACTTCCTAAATGAAGCTATTAGCGCACTTACTAAGGAATTCAAGATATATCATAAAGTACGTCGTATCATCGACATGCAAATGGGACAGTGGAAGATTTCAACAAGATTTTAGAGACTTTGTTGACCAAGATCTGCAACGCAGAGTGCAATGATTGGGATTTGTGCGTACCTACTGTCCTATGGGCATACTGAACCACTTGCAAGAAATTAACGGGTCAAACAACTTTTCGGTTAGTCTACGGCATGGAAGTTGTCACACCAATGGAATACATTTTACCTAATTTGCAATTCGCAACAATAATAGGCATGGCAGACTATGGAGTGTTGGAAGAAAGGCTCGCACAACTAGAAGAACTAGAGGAGGAATGGTTTCTGGTAGGATTCCATCACCAAGTATAAAATTAGCGTGAAAAGGCTTGGCATGATTGCCATATCAACTTGTGCACATTCAAGGAAAATGATTTAGTACTACTATATGACAGCAAGTTGGATAAATTCCCTGGAAAGCTTCGGATGCATTGGTTAGGACCATATGTCATCATAGAAGTCATAGATGGAGGTGCAGTCCAGCTCAGCAAGCTTAATGGAAAGCTCTTGCCTAGAAGAATAAATGGTAGTTGCCTGAAGCTCTACACGGGTGGGACAACTACTTAACTAATCGACCAATGTATAGTCTCACTATTCTGAATAGTTGAAAGAGAGCACGGGATGATAAAGCAGACTGTGAGGGAGCTGCGTGACAATTGGGGTGCGCATAGAATCGATATGTCACAAGGATCATGGTTGCGCAAAAGGGGATGCACTGCTGTGTGGGAAAGTAAGGAAGTGACTATTGCCATCACTATTCATGATAATATCTCTGAATTATGGCGAAAAGGAGTGGGCGATGGGCCATTAAGGTATGGAGTACAAGCAATCTATGGTAAATCTAGCATTAATGCGCAATAAAAGGAGGTAATGACTGAATTTGAATTTCGAAAAGCCTATAAATCACAGTGGGGCACCTACCGCACAAATTGTAGTATCTGGAGGTTAGATATGGAACCCATAAGCCTTGATGGTGGAAGACTGAGTCGAGTGTTTCCAAAAGAGATGCAGGACTTTCTAAACCATGCAATGTTGAAAGCTAGGGGCGCCATGCTACTCTCAACACCAACGGTGGGAAATGTACCAAAAATTTTCTGACAAGTAGTAGGACCAGTCCAGATGCCACTCCATAAACCAAAAGTTGGCAAGAAATCTACAAAAGCTATGGGAAAGATGATGGATTCTGAGACAAATGATGAAATTTTGCTTGCAAGTTCATTTCTGACAAGATTTGAAGATTGGGATCTCGTGGACAGCAACATCTTTCTTGTAAAATTGCAACACAAGGTGCAATAGATATTAAGTATAATGGCCCAGAAAGTGCATCACATGTTGCTTAACTTGTAGCCATGTACTATTCCTCTACTGAAATGAGTGCAACTAATCTATGTTTCTTGTTATGTCAAGAAACTTCCATTGACTTAATAGCAAAGATCCCTCTTGATGTTCTCTTCCTATCGGATGGAATCCCTGCCCGATCATCGTCGATGAAGCCTTGAAGCTTCACTCCCTCTATCTATCTGTAACATAACCCAAACTGGGTAGTGCCTCTGAGGTATCTCAATACATTATTTTCTGCTTGCCAATACAACTTGGTAGGCCTAACCATTGCTTAACTACGTTGGTTAACTGCATACCACATATCTAGTCTTATGTTCACCAAGTACATGAGTGAACCCAAAAGGTTGTTGTAAATAGTAGATTCCACTACTTCCCCTAAAGTAGCATCCTCCTTCCTCCAATGACTAGCTAGAGGAGTCTCCATGGGTTTACTATTGTCCATGTGGAATATCTTGAGTATCTCATTGGCATCCTTGCCCTAAGATACAAACAAATCCCCATCTCCCTGCCATACCTCCATGCCAAGGAAGTAATGCATGAGCCCCATTTCCTTCATCTCAAACTCCCTTTCAAGGTCCTCCTTGCAATATTTGATGAGATTCTCATCACTTGTCACTATGAGATCATCTACATAAAGTACAATGATCAACATCTTACCTTCCACCAGTATGTGATATAGGTTCGGATCTGCTTCACTCTTCGTGAAGCCCAACCCAGTGAAGTAGTTATCTATCCTATTGTACTAAGCACAGGGTGCTTGATTAAGCCCATACAATGCTCTCTTGAGTCGGCACACATGTGACTCATGGTCCAAGGATTCAAAACCTTTGGGTTGCTTTATGCACACCTCTTCCTCAATCATTCCATTGAGGAAGGAAGTCTTCACATCCATCTAATGGATCTTCCAACCCATATGTGCTAATAGTTCCAAAATAGATTTGATTGACAAGTACTTTGCAATAGGAGAAAAGGTCTCATCAGATTCAATCCCCTCTACTTGTGAAAATCCATGGTCCACAAATCTGGCCTTATGCTTCTCCACAGTACCATATGCAAATTTCTTTACCTTTTAAAGCTAATGAGAGCTGAAAACTGACTTGTCCTCCAGTCTCGGGACCACATCCCAAAAACTATTTCAAACTATGGAGTCATAATTCTCCACCATCACATCCATCCAAAATGGCTACTACACTACTTCCTGTAAGGAATATTGATATATCAAAACACATGCACCCATAAGTGCCATGCATCCAATGTAGCTCTCTGGAGACCTCCTCTATCTGTGCTAAGAAGAGGGTGCTCCCACATTCTCCTATGCATCATCCAACAATCTGTCAACCTCTCTAATGTGCTTTCTTCCCTCTCTAGAAGACTCTTCCTATGTGGATGTCTCCACTATCTGAACCTCTGCATATTGCTTCTCCACATCAATCTTAGGTCTCTCAACCCTAGGAGCTAAAAGGTCATCGTTTTCATGTAGCTCAAGCTCCCTCTAAAGGGATACTCACATGGCCTTCTCCTCATCGAACCTGATATCCATCCAAACCATTGTCATCCAATTGGTTGGCATGTACACCTAATAATTGTGGGTTGTATCGGTGTACCACACAAATATCACCAAATCTATTATTGGCTCAAGCTTCTTCCGTGCATCTTTGGTCACATGGAAATAAACCGATGACCCAAAAATCCTAAAGTGACCAATATCTAGTCTATTACTAGAATAAGCCTCCTCTGGTGTCTTCATCTCAAGTATCTAAAGTGGGCTACGGTTCTGAACATAAACCATTGTGTTGCATGCCTCAGCCCACAAGTGTTGTGGTAGGCCCTGATCATGCAACTTTTCCCTTCCTACCCCTACTATGTTCCTATTCTTCCTCTCGATAACCCCATTCTGTTGAGGGTTATGGGGTGCCATCAACTCACATTTAATCCCTTCCGATGCACAAAATTTCCTAAACTCATTGGATACATAGTCACCACCATTATCACTCACTAGATCTTTAACCTTCTTGCCGGACTCTTTCTCTAAAAATTCTTTGAACTAACAAAACTTTGTGAATGTTTGATTCTTTTTCTGCATAAAAATTACCTAGCATTTATGAGAATAGTCATAAGCAAATATAACATAATACCTGTGTTTGGCCATGGATGTGTCAAGAATGGGATACACACATCTAAATGGACTCTCTCTAGAATAGAATCTACTCAACTATCTCTGTCTCCAAAGGAAGTCTTGGTGTCTTTTCCCAAAGTACAACCCTTACATGTATGAACTTGCTCAAGCGTACCTTTGGGAAGACCAGTAGAGATTTTCTGCAATATCTTCAAATCCCCATGATGCAAGTGGCCCAATTGACTTTGCCACAACTCACTGACATCTCAGCTCAACATCTTTTCTGCTTTTGAACTCAAAGCACACAATCCTCTACCTCTATCTTATAGAGATTCTAAACTCAAATCACTATCTTCTTTACTTGACCCATGGCTATGTGTCGAAGGAACACCTTTCCTTTTGAAAATATCACATCATAGCCTCTATCCTCAAACATGACAATGGATACCAAGTTCTCCGTTAGCCCAGGTACATGCATAAAATTCTTCAAGGTGGGTGGAGCCATGTTTTCCCTTTGAAAAGTAATAGTGCCCACACCAGTAACACTATACTTACCATCATCACCCATGTCCATATGCATCTTCAGATCTTTCTCCTCCAGTTCACTAAATAACTCTTTGTTGCCAGTCATGTGGGAAGAAGCTCCACTATATAAGTACTAGACACTCCCCATCATTGAAGACACCATGCATGCAATGACATAAAAATCCATTCGAGTTGGGAGGCCAAGGCTTCACACATAGCTCCCCCTGAGGACTTCCCCTTGGACTTATTCAATGGAAAATTTGTAGCAAAGTGACCCATGTTATGACAATGAAAGCATTTTACTTTTGTCATGTCCTTCTTCTTACCTCCATGATAAGAATTTGATTTGGAATGAGAAATTTTAAATTTCCCCTTCCTCCCTTTAATTTCTAAGGCACGGTTCTCTTCATCATCAATATTTGATGAAGAGCCATCTCTGGTATTCCTCCTAATCTCATCCTACATCAAATCCAATCATAGTCATTCCCAATCTGGTAGCTTCTCTCGACCATTGACAGAGTCCTACTAACTATCCCAACTCTTTGGGAGTCCAAGAAGTGCAAGAATCACCATATCCTCCTCAGAAACCATGATTCCAATTTCCAAGTTCATCCCAGCATTGAGTGAACTTGGTCAAGTACTAGAATCATCTCGCCTTTCTCCATCTTGATTTTACAAAGTTTATCCTTTAGTGCCAACTTCCTTTGATCACTAGTATTCTAATACAAGTTTGTCAATGTTTTCCACATAGCATGTGGGGTTTCCTTTCCATGGGGACTTGAGACAATAGGATCTCAAACTCCCTCAAGGATTATTTTCCTTACCTTTGCCACACACTTCTTCCACTCAGCCAAGTTTTTTGCATCAGTAGCTATTAGATTAGGAATTGCTTGTTCAACAAATTCCTTCAAGACATTATCCTCTAGCACAGCCTCCATCTTGTCCCTCCAGTCTACGAAATTTGAGTTTTCTTCCAAGGCATACTCCAGCCTCAACCCATGGAATGTCATCTACTGATCCTAAAGTATGTATTGCAAATTCGACTTTCACCTATAACCTAGAAACTCAAAACTTCGAAATCTCCGCTAGAGAGCTAATATTAAATTAGTGATATCTCCCTCATCCAAACGCCAATTCAGCCGATTTTTTTTTTGAATTTGGGTATCTTTTCCCAAGGAATCTAGATATATGATTCGTTTCTGAAAATTTTGCACAAAAATTATCAAATATTCTCTGCAAAATCTCGGCCCAAAAAACAATATTTCTCTGATACCATGTAGAAAATCCTATAGATTCGCAAGCTAATGCAATTTGATAAAGCAAAAGACAAGAATCTACTTCTACTCCTTACACCGGAAGCCCATAAAAATTGAGCAAACAATAATCAATAGAGGAAGAGAATCAAAGGAACATAACACAATAAATATCTAGGGAAAGCCATAGCTCAAAGCTAATCTAGAAAATCAAGATGAAATTACAATGATTTTCTCTCTAAGACAATCCCAACAGTCAACAAATTCAATCTCCAACTCATAAGAAAGCTCAAGGGCAAATCTTATCCTCTTCACAAGCTCTCCAAGTCTCTATTCCAATGTGTAATTCCTATGAAGGATAGATTGTATTTAAATGGAAATAAAGCCTCTAAAAATAGTGTAGCCACTCAAGGATCAGTTCCTAAATGCATGCACTAGCAGTGCAACTTAGAAAAATATAAAACAAATAGTACACTGCCCCTGTACTCTAGTCTCATCTGGATCTTTCTTAGAATCGACATGCATGAGTTTTTGATGAGTAAATATTCAGTTAAATAGAGTAGCACTGGTGGAGTTCATTAGTGCCACCATTGATTGCTAACCCACTATAGTTCTCTCAATCAATTTGCAAACTAATTTAACTGAACTGACTCATGAAATTGAGTCTTCTATTTTACAACTCACAATTAACTCACACTAGACTCCTACAAAGTAGCAATAACATATATATTGTTGGAAATAATACTGAGAGGGGGGGGGTGAATCAGTATTATCAGATCAGATAAAACTTTTCAATTTCATACTCAGATTCATATACGCTACTTCAATTAAGTGAACCAGCGTATACATGCGACTGTGTCTAAAGCAACTAGCGTATACCCAGAGATCTTATAATTCAGTTAGCTTAATCTTCAGTGAATGCATCAGAACATTATTAAGCATATTAACAGTAAACAGGTGCAGTATAACAGAACAGGACATCACACAAGAGCCACACACATGAACACCATGATATAAGGTGGAAACCCAATGTGGGTGAAAACCACCTGCTGCAATTCGTTTCTTTCTTCTTTAATGAGAAACTTCTTTTACAATATACTGGTGCAGTCCTTTACCAGTATGCAGGCTACAACCTGCAGAGGGCTACAACCCTCTCTCGTTTTCCAACTACTTCTGGAAGGGAGCTACAACCCCCTCAGCTCTTGTACTAGCTGATCCATTTACTAGTACGTAGGTGCTGACCCTACAATCTTCAGGGACCACGTTTCATCAATTTTCAGACTGAGATATCAAACTTTATCATGCATACGCTACTGCACTTTACCGAAACCGCGTGTATACGCACTTTCTCCAAAGGAAACCCACGTACAGATCTAGAAATGATTA